>JAUYWI010062410.1:0-15646 GCA_034780595.1 Parotoplana pacifica | reverse complement strand
AGACCACCCTACAACTACAGCATCAAGGAGAAACCTGAAGCAGTGATCGATTTCCTGGGGCGCATCGGCCGCCTGGCCCGCGACGATTAAGCGCCAGAACCGAGAGAGAGACTGTTGCAAAACAGGGATAGAAACATAGTATGTGAACATCCCTCCTTCGAAAGACTCTTCGGTGAACGCAAAGAAATGCTTAGACACCTGCGCGATGATCACACCCAAAAGTGATCAGCGCTACTACCGACAGTGTTCAAGGGGCTATCAGTTGCCCCGTCGACGGTTATACCAAGTTTTACAAAACAAAAGGCTGGTTAAAGAGACACATACGAGAGTGTTACCCTCAACATGGTGAAACTGATAAAGCTAAAGAGGAACCCAAGGTTGGCATTGTTGTTAAGACTCTAAGTTCTAGCAACGAGGCTGCTACCAGCCTGCTAGTCCAACCTGATGGCCCGCCGTGGAGATGTCCCTCCTAGAAGTGTACAAAAGTGACAGGAACGAGTAATGGACTCGAGAACCACGCTTACAACGAGCATAACTGGTCGTTTAGAAACGGCGCGCCAAAGAAGGCTAGGACTACAAAGACTACCGCAGCTGGAGGCGGGCAGCGGCATCAGGTTTCGTTTCCGATACATGGATGTGGATTCGTACCTATAGGACCATTTGGTTCAATACCTTTCTTTGGGGAAGGTACGCCCACCTATATATCTACAACTTTTAAAATACATTTATATGTAATACAATTTCTTCATTTATGCTTAAATTTATTTTAATATTGTTATCCCACGCTTCTAGATAAAAAGAGTCTGACGTCAAAAGATGACCTTCAAGATTCTTTTGTCCAAAACTTTGGGTATGCATTTCTATTAGATGGTAATACATTTAATGGTCTAAATTGCTTCCTTTAGATGCAATTTGATGGCAGCCATATTGGGCGCTATCTTTAATTTTTCACAGTCTTCAATGGTGCAATTGGATATACGAGTAAAGTTCGATTGTTTGATAGATAGGAATTTAACGTTAGGAAGGTCATTATGGTCTGTAGCTTCCAAAGCCTCTTGCTAGAAACCGGCAGACATCCATTCTCTTTCAATTGTGAATTTTTTTCTATAAGCCTATGGGGTTTATTGTTAGTGCAATGTTCGTTGGAACAAACATTCCTGGACTGTAGTAAAAAATGGCGTGGTACTATGGTCAGTAGAAATGCATTTTCGTAAAAAAAAGTTTTATTAAAGTTAGTATTTTACATGTATGTTATATACAAGTAGTATCGAATTTAAACATAATTTTAATTAACATTAATTATCATTACGGAAACGCATTTCCCAATAACGTAGTACTGTGCCAATTATTTTACTTACATGTAACATCAACGGAATGAAGTTTGTATCCTGAATTTTAGGTCAATACATATTTTACTCATTTATCCTAATTTATCAAAATATGTTTCGCATTCTTATAATCGTTTAACATAAAATAATGGATATGTTTAGCCAGTTCAATAATGTACAAGTGCTTGTAAAATAAGTGAGAATCGTTTGTATAGCTTTAGAGCAACAAAATATATAAAATTAAACTTATATTTTTAAAATATGCAAAAAACTGAAGAAGAAAAAACAGATTAGACCACAGAGACGTCCATAAACGTATTTTCACTTTTGATACACCTACATTTTATCTCGATCAGTTAGTTTTTAAGATATAACCTCCCAAATGGGATGGAATGCACATTCATATAATTGGTAATTTTTTCTTATACAATTCTTTTTCTAATTAAGGTGTATTAATGATTTTTAAAATATTTCTTTACCGAATTACGATATTTTTTGATGATTGGTTTTCGTATTCTGATAATAAATTCATTTCTGAGTACCTAAAAAATTACTACGACAACATTAGTCAAGAAAGAAATATCTTATTGCTTTGTATACGTACTCAAAATAATCAAATGCAGTTAAAAGCAGGTACAATGAATGATTTTGTATTAACTTTTGGGACGCCAAATTAAATAACAACAGTACGGGCAAGTTGGGGAAATTATAGTATTATGTTCGTATAGTTTGTTTATCTTAGATCAAATTCCAATGAGACCAAACCAGCCGAATATCTAGTTCTATTTTTATATAAATCCCGTTTATTTAAAAAAAAGGTAATATCTTTTTGTGTCTTGAAAGTTCAAAAAGACAGTTTGATCTTGATTATGACTTACAAGCTAACTTACAAGCTAACATTGAAGTCAAATAAACAAATTAAATATTTCTATATGTTTAAAAATCACAAAAATGACGAATTCGCATTTTTAAATCAACAGTTAACTGTGTTTTCATTTAACCGTGTCTGCCTGTTTCACCTAATCTCGTTTCACCAAATGCTAATCTCAGAAAAAAGATGAATTTCGTTTCGCCTAAAATTGTTTTATTTACACCAATTCCAAGAAAAATTTGGTTTTCCAATTATTAGGTTTTAAGAGATTTTAATATGTTGTTCAGACAGTAAGCATTAATCTGAAATAATTGTTTGTAGTTCTTATAATAATTAAATAAATAAATCAAGTGGAGCTCTTAACTTTTATCACTATCCTTAGGGTCAGTTTCTGATACAAGTAGAGTATTTATGTGTTACCAATGCTGATGTTGTACTTATACTGTAGGTACTTAAGCATTGAATGAGAATTTTTGTTTTAAATTATTTGTATATTTAATAAAATTTTTTGGTAAGAAAGCTAGATAAAATTCTTCTGTTTTATTGAAATGGGTTAAATCGTTTAAATGTTAGGTCTATTTCAAAATCTGACATTTTATAAACGAAGATCATTCAATAAATTTCCATTAGGTTATATAGAAATCTAATCAAGGAATTTGTATGTAAATTATGATTAGGTGAAACGAAACGCAGCCATTAGGTCAATCGATACAAAAATCGATTACGTAATTTGTTGCATCATTTCTCATTAAAATGATAATTAGGCGAAACAAGAATAGGTGAAACAGTCATGTGTAACCAATTTAACGCATTTTGTAAAGTTGTCAAAAATGTTATCAACTTTTAAACTGAAGAAAAGTATAGATAGGTAGCTACTTATTGATCCAAAATGCATACATAAACTTGAAGTTAGCTTGTTACTTCTATAAACTGATCAGGCTAACGTTTTATATAAGAACAGCTCTTAATTATGTAAATTAAATAAATAAAGATATAGCTCTTTATGCTAAATGTATTTTTTGGGTATTATTTGTCCATTAAAGTGGTTGAGCTGTCGATTTTAAAATCCTAAAATGGTTGCGTATTTTGTTAGAAATTTCCTTTTATGTAATATGAGACAATATCTGCCACTTAATTTTGACAAGTAGATATATATTTTATTTATAACTACATATTCAGTTTAGTCAAAAACGGCAGTCAAAATTAGATGTTTAAGTTATATTATATATACGTATGTAATTATAAATTATATATCTGATGGCAGTTTAGTTGATTTACATTGAGAACGGGTTTTTTAAGGAAATGATGTTTCATTAATTTCAACTATACTACATAGAAGAACAAATCGCACTTTCTCAGGTTTGTCAAAAAATTTGAATTAAGCAAAACACCCGAATTCTTGTCGATACAACTCACTGTTTATGGAATTAGTCGAAATGGATTATTATTAAATAATAATTTTTGCAATAACTTTTGCAATTCAGTGTTACAAATCTGCTAAGGTGCGACCATTTATAAATATTAAAAAAAGATTTTCATAGGGGGTTCATTTTTTGGGACAAGGTGTCCAAAAAACGAACCCCTTATGAAAAATCTTACATTATTAAATAATTACATGCAACAATAATAATATAAGATTTTATATCATATGATTCAATAAAATAAATCGTGTTTTTCTAACTGTAATAGGTAATTCATTACTTACTGTACTTAGTATGTACTTATTTAAACATACTATTATAGTTTGAAAAACACTTTTTTTAATTGATGTAGAATCTTTAGTTACATGTCATTATTTAATACTATAAGATTTTTCAAAAGGTATTCGTTTTTGGGAAAGGGTGTCCTAATAAAATAAACCCCTTATGAAAATCAACTTTTTATATGAAATGATCGCATATTAGCAGATTTGTAACCACAGAATAGCAAAAAAAGTTTATATTTGCTTTTGTAATTATCCATTGAAATTCTAGTTCCATTTTTCTCGATCAATTGTAGCTGACACTTCTTCACCATGGACTTCTACAGGTTTTAGATTTGTTAGGTTACCACATATATCCGGATATAAATAAAATAATTTAAAAAAAATTTCTTCGGATATAGAGTTTATTGATAGGTACAACCGCCGTTTCGTCTTGCCACTTCTTCAGGTACAAACAAGTACCAGCTAAGTCATAGTTACAATTATATTGGTAGTCCTTGGTACCTACACAAATGTCTACAGTATCTGCAACTCTGTCAAGTAACTGATTTCTATGTACAGGGTGTACACGAAAAGCCAGTCGATCGATTTTATGATTGTTTGATATTTATAATATAACAATGATATAACTACAACTTAAGAACGCACATACACACAACATTATGCATTATAAATTTCAACATTACTACTACATTATGTCCCTGAAATAGAATCGTTCGCATAGAAATTTATTCAGATGAACTGTGGACTTTGAATTCCTTATTCGATGGAAAAAGCAGTACTGTTCTTGAAATTTGATTTCCATATACATACATAGAGAGTGGGGCAACCACCTATATTAACACTAATAAAGTCCATCTGTTATGGCTGCGCTAATGCTAAGCTACAGCATTTTTCGAAATTCATTAGGGGTTCTTTTTTACGAGACACTTTATTTGGTTCCTAGTGTCACCACATTTGGAAATTTCAACGACTCTCAGGTATTTGAATATGTTCTTTAAATTATTATTATTAAACACCAAACACGCGGCATTAATTTTGGTGTTTTTAGAGAAATTATATATATATATATAATAACTAAATTAGAGCAAATAAATAAATAAAACTTGTTGTTGCCGCAAGATGAGTAAGTTTCATAAGTCAAATCCCCACAAAAACCTATTTGGATAAATTAGTAATAAAACGTTCCTATGCAAAAATGGCGTTCCTACCTCAATAATTTTGAAGTAGACTGTATTACTTCGGGTGTACCATAAATAATGAGAATGTAAGATTATTTATATAAGAGGATTATTTAGAACAATTAGTATAAGTTTATTTGGTAAGTCAGTGACCATTTGAAAGTAGACCACAAGATTTTGGACTTCCTTTTCAAGGCATTATAGTCCCTTGACCCATTGTAAAACAACCATTTCCACCTCTTTGTAATCATTGAATTTCCTATTTACAAAATCAAATTTCATCCAATTGAACACAAATCTGTTGGAGCTGTAGGTATTTTAGAAAATAATTTCTTTTGGACAGATAGTCCTTTACAACTAAGAAAGCATGAGGTCATCCTTGTCCCATTGCCACAAAAGAGCATCCAGATGATTGGGGACCGTGGAGATGAAATTCTTGTTTATCGTATGACTGTCTCTATGGCGACCAGAGGTTAGTGGCTACACTGCGAAGATTTCGAAAATTATATATACCCGAAACTCAAATAAGGACTTGGAATAAACCTTCAGTCAACATACGGTTGAATGTACTCGACTTCACAACAACATCAATAACAACAATACAGAGATGTAAACTCCTTATCATGGGACATCTGGCCACATATTAGAAGGGCTACGTTGGAAGGTTCTCATATTCCTTATTTCAAAGTTCAAAAAGTAACTTTTTGGGTTGATAGCTCTGAGGAGTCTGGTAAAGACACTTGGCTTTGAAGGCAGGCGCGTTAAATTTAAATTTTAGAGTTAAAAAAAGAACTGTAATCAACGAATATCTCAACTGTCAATAATACATATGTACTTTGAATAAAACAGTGACTTGTTAAAGTTATTAATAAAATGGATCGATATTTTTGTTGGGAACTTTACAGCAGGATAATACCCAAACTAGTTATAATTCAAAGACTAAAATATTCAATATCTATGTAACCATCAGGTATCTATATATTATATAGTTTTCCATTTTGTTACTGCATATGCTATAGTATGATCTAAAATAACATAATTAGTTTTGGTTACTGTATTCAGTTCTTGTGTTTGTGGTTTTAAAACTTGAAATGTTATATTAATCTTATTCATACTAAAACTGAGTGGTTATATAACAACATACTATATTAAGAGGTGAAATCTAATGTACATATAGGTAGGTATGGGTAGAACATTTAACATTTGACTTCAAATTGTTGCTATTGCCACTTATAAGATCTAAGTTTATTAGAGTCATTTTTAAAGTTCAGGATATTGTTGTTCATTTAATTACCTGCTTTTCTGTAGGCACTAAATACCTACAGACGATATATTCTCAACAAGGTTAACAATTACAATATCCTATCATGAAACCACTTTTCTTTACCTGATTCTGTCTTTACATGAAGCACACTGTCGTTTGATGAACTTTTTTATAGTTTGTTGGAAGAAAGGCTATATTATTGTACCTACAACATTAAATTTTGTGTAATTCATCAATAGTGAAAGGCGAGTTAAAATCTACCGTGTTGCTCTTTTTATAATGAAATTGAAAATGAGCCTGTGAACCATTTTAACTTCTTTATGTTAAACTATTTCAAACATTCAACACGCAATATGCAAACGAGCCGGAACGCTAATGTCGCAATGTTAAGAAGCAATTTGGGAAACAACAAAATATTCTACGATTTGTATTTTTTCCGATCCCAAACTTAGTTAAATCCAAAATAGCGTAACCATTGACTTTAATATTATAGTAGTAAATATTTACGACGCTAGTCATTTCTGAGCACATGATAGCGAGGGAAACTTGATTCTAATAGTCTAAGTGGTATACAATACACCGTGTTCCAAAGAAAAAAAATCGTTTTTGTGTTTACTTCATGTCTATTTATTCCAATATAATAAACATTCGTTTATTTTTTAACACCGTCGTTAACATTTTATTTGAATTATGTTAACGTTTAAGATAATATAGAAATTGTATATCATGATATTATATATAAAAATAGAAGAAACTTTGGATATTTAAATATTTTAATAGTCAAATATTAAAACGGGAAATGTAAGAGATATTTTTTTATGTTTTTAATTTTTAAAAGTTCAATAATAATTTTGTTACCTAATCAAAGTTTTTATGCATGATAACATGGTTAAAGTTGATATCAGTAACATCATATATTTTAAAGATGATAACACGTTTTTAGAGTTGATAATCATGCATTTTAAAATTGATATCACAAATATCATACATTATAAAGATGATATCATGAATTTAAAACTGATATAATAAACATATGCTGTTAAAACATGATAACTTAAAACTGTGAATGATATTTAGGGATGAACTCTACGCTGCCAATATAAACAGCAAAGAAGAATGCCAAGAACTCACACAACTATTGTTCTAATTTCATTTTATGAATTAGTTTATCCGATTTCTGTATTATAGACCGGCAGGCAGCCCAGGGGTGTTTGGTCCAACGAACATTGTACCAACAATAAACCTAATATCATTATAGGAAACATCCCACATTGGAAGAGAATGGACGTATGCCGGATTTCAGCAAGCGGCCTTGGAAGCTACAGACCACCTATGGCCCTCCTAATGTTAATTTCCTGTTTATCAAAAAATCGAATTTTATTCGCTTATCTAATATTAACCTCAAATTCAAAGTATTGACTTCTGTTTATGCTACAAGTAAGTAACAAATGACGTTGCCACTGGTTGACTGGAAATGTGTTTTCGATATTTTTATTAAAGTTATGGTATTACACATATATATGTATTTCTTTCTAGTACAATTAAATTTAATCATAATAATAATAAAATAACATTAATTATCTTTCCAGTGCGCCTGTGACAACGCCATTTTTTACTTAGGTACTTGAATTTGAGGTTAATTAGATTTTGATAGATAGATAGTAATTTAACATTAGAAGGGCCAAAAAGCCACCTGTTGGAACCCGTCAGACGTCTATTCTCTTCCAATGTGGGTTGTTTCCTATAATTATATTAGGTGTTTATTGTTGGTACAATGTTCGTTGGACCAAACACCCCTGGGCTGCCTGCCGGTCTATAATACAGAAATCGGATTAACTAATTCATAAAATGAAATTAGCAGACTACCTAGTTGTGTGAGTTCTTGGCATTCTTATTTACTGGCATCCCAAAGGGTTCATCCTTAAATATCATTCATAGTTTTAATGATATCATGTTTTAACAGCATTATGTTTATTATATCTGTTTTAAATTCATGAACCTAATCGTAGAAGTGCTGTTTTCTTTCATATATACTTTGATTGAATAATCAATATACTGCAATTGTATCTTCTTCTTATCTTCTGTAGTGGCCAAGTCACCTGCATAATATGTTGTTAAATAAAATATAGTAACCTTAACATAAAGTGGGTTTAGGATCCAAACACAAAGAAGCAATTTATATTTTGGAATTAATTTAAAACAATTGTGCAATAATTTGTTTAATTGAACTCATAAAACAATGGAAAATTACACATTTTTAAATAGTTAAAAAGATTTGAGTTAAAATAACGCCAGTCGTCTCTCTTCCCAGTTTACGCTAAAACATGATATCATTTTAAAGCTAATATAATCAATATCATGCTGTTAAAACATGATATCCTAAATTTGAAGCAGATATCATCAATATCATATTGTTAAAACATAATATTCTGAAGTTAAAGCAGATAATGTTGTTAAAACATGAATTTAAAGTTTATTTTATTAATATCATGTTGTTATTATAAAAACGGTGAACGATACCTATACAAGGTACATTTCATTTTTTAAATACTGATATCATGACATATCATAATATGTATATGCAAGTTATCATCCTTTTTTGATTAAATTAGGATAAACTCTTTGGGCGCCATAGTTTATGTTTGGATGATGTTTGTTGATAATAGCTTCTTTACACTATCTTTGTCTGAGCTGAGTATTGAAGTATGTATGTAGTTCCTAAAGTTGACTTGTAGAGAGATTAGTGCTTGAATAAAGAGCTGTTTTTGTTCGTGAGATGTTCCTTGACCACAGATATGAAGTGGTCTATTGTGCTACCCATAGAGTAATTATTATATATATTTATTACCTAGGTGTAGAATTGGTGGCAATTGGAACAGACAAGTTTATAGACAGCAATAAAGGATGCCAAGAAGTTACACAATTATCTTCTAATGTCACAATATGAACTTTCATTTTATGAATTAGTTACGATTTCTGTATAGGTATATTTTTGAATGTTATTTATTATGTTCGTGATCTGGTTTTCGCCGAAATAAATTTTATTACTTTTTAGAGCAACTAATTGCTATTACTTTTTTTACTATTTATCTACAAAATGTTGCTAAAGTTGAACCACATTCTTCTAAAATGAAGAACGTTTTAATTTCTTAACCAATATTGGGAACTTTTTTAATAAACTAATTTTTGCATCATAATTTTCTGCATATAGTTACGTTCCACCAACTACATATGTATAACTACTTAACACAAAGATGAAATAACAAATGACCAAATTTTCTTTTTAAACAAATTTTTAGGTAATTTTGAATTATAATTTATAAATTTACCATAACTGTGTACAAGTCCTTTTCAGAATATTTCAACGTCTTTATGTCAAAGCTACTATCAATAGATTGTTAATTTGATATAAAGTAATCGAAGTGTTCTTTTGAAATTGAGATCTATTGTATCCCTATACTTTACATAGTATTTATTATTATCTATCTTTTTCTAATGTTTGTTTGAATGGTACGGCTGGCAAAAGACTAGCTCATTAGATATAAATTTTGTCAAAGTATCGTAACTAACATTTTTCATAACTTGATTTATGGCAAACTATCGTATGTGACAGTTTATTTTTTAAAGTCAGTATTGATTTTTCAAAATTTTGATGACGGCTCATTCTATATAAGATATTTACATATTAACAAATTTCAGTCATGCTTCTCAGAAATACTTGGCATTAACAGAAGAGCAGATACTTTAAAATAAGAACTGATATTTTATTGTCACCAAAAAGACCCAATGTTTTGTACTCTGAAACCTTTGTATATATCCTATCTGTTATGAAGGTGGATTATTCGACGTACAACAACTGTTATGAAAATGGTTACTATCCATTTATAAAATCTATAAATTAAATTGCATATTAAACAACGACCTAGACGATTAATATAATTATCCATTAACCAATATTTTTTAGACAATCAAAATCATGTACAATATTATGGGCTGGCTGTAAAAATTATATATATAAGTATGTCAAAGAATATTAGCATCCATATTCTCTCAATTTTAGCACACACAGATAAATTTTCTAATTTGGATGTGATAACTTATTAGTTATCTGTTTTAGTTTGAAGATCAACCTAATTTTAGATATCTACATAATATATGGTGAAGTTCGACAATAATTTGACTGAGAGATATTTCGACGTTTGAACTCTAAGATATTGCTCTACTACCAATAAGAGCAAATAATCACTGTATATTAATTTTTTGTGATATAAGTACATAATTGACTTGATGTCATAAAATTTACCACAAAATTTGGCATCAGCGTATAAAATTCTTTTATGACGTTTTGAAAATATTTTTGTTCCCTTTCTAAAAATGTGGTTCAAAATGTAGATAATTTTTACAAAACTCATTTCTAAAATCAAAATTTATATACCTAATGGTCCAATAATTGGTAGATAATTACATATACATATATCTAACCTATCGCTGGCGGTCTTATATTAAAGATTCATAAAAATAATACTTTTTGTGACCTTGGTGCCAACCAGACATATTATACCTAACAACTATGTCACTTGTGCTAATAAAATTTAAAGTTTGTTTTTCAAATTCAAAATAATTTCTGACAATTATATTTTTGTATGTCTTTTTATAAAAAAACAGTGATTTGAAAAAATTGTTGGAATATGTGGTGGAAAAATTTGAAATGTAAATCTGTGAATCTTTGGTAAAAATAAATATATTAATGATAGTTATTACTGAAAGAGCAACTACGGGGGCGTCGGAAGCTAATTAACAAAACATTCCGAAATACAAATTTATAACAATTATGAAAATAACAGAAATTTGCTATGTTTATTTATGTTTTCTCAAACTCATTAAACTATGAATAAAAACGCTTTATAGTATATCATAAGTGCAAAGCTAATAAGTACACAAAATCAATGATGTAACTAGGAATATTATATATTTAACATACAGAAATAGATACATACAAATAGATTATAGAAACTAACTTTTAAGCTATAGGTACATATTTGAATAGTCCGGTTAATTTCTAATATTTGATCATAAAGAGTAACATTTACTCTAGATACTTGTAACTAAATATTGTCATTTGAACTTTCCAAATATTTCTTGGCGTTGTGGCTTAATAGATACGAAATCCTTCTTCACTTCATTCATGTCCAACTTGTCCCTTCTCTCTTTATGTACAGGCATCACCATCAGCTTAGTAATGCGTGTCTGACTCAAGGTGGAACGGAAATAAGTCTTTAAGCTACAAAGACCTAAAAATGAGTGTCCACTGGTTACATTTGTAGTTGGCATTACCAAACTCAGTTGAAGATGTACAAACACATCATTTAATAAGGATTTTGTAGCTGAAGTCATGTTCTTAAATATATAAATTATTTGTTTCAATGTTACCGATCATCCATAGCAATGAATGAATAGGTTCTTTTCTTGCCAAATTGGCTGCTACACCTTTCTTTGTATCAGACATGTTGCTGGCTCCGTCGTAGCATTAACCTCTGCAGTTGTGGATTGAAAGATTCATTCTGACAAGGCTGTCTTCAATAACGGAGGTAAGTGTTGCAGGATCAACAGATGGCACCATGTATAGACCTATAAAATCCTCGATTACTTCCACATGAGGAAAAACAATTACTACTGGCCCATGGTTTGAATTGTCTGTCGCTTCATCTATCATTATAATAAAAAAAGGGATTCGTTTACGCAGAATTCGTAAAGCCATTGACTTCAGAAATTCGTTTTGCATTTCCACTGAGCTATATTTGCATGTTTTTTTCGCCATCTGTTTGAGAATTGTCTCGTCTGTCTCACCATGCAATCGAAGTATCTGCATAAAGTTTCCTTCATCTGCATCATGACCACGTAGTACAAGACCCTGTCTTGCTAAGAAGCGAATGTTACGAAGTATAGTTAGAAGTTGACGTCGATTATTTTCTTTTTTTTTCAGCATGAAATGATGACAGCATCTCACCAACATCCACAGTTTTATTGGTATTTTTATGCAACATTCTATGGCTTCTTGTTGGTAACGAAATTTTTTTAACATCATCACACCAATTGTTAAAACTGTTATGTTCTTTTGTGTTCGAAAGCTTACCTTCTCATTTAGTTTTGTGCAAAAAAAATGCTCAATCGGAAGTTTCATCGTAATTCAACCATCCCAAGCTTTCGAACCACGTACTTTGAAATGATTATTTCTCTAAATTCTTTCCGAAGGTGGGTTTTGGAAAGTTGTTTTTTCTTGGTTGGTTTGGAGTATCTAGAAAAATATCCAAAGTTTGAAAATGATTTTTCGAAGCACGATTCGAGTATCATCGTCCGCCCTATATGAAGCACAGTGTCTACTTGGCTCGAAGCAGTGACTAGTTTTGAGCATGCTTCAAATAGATTTGCTGGAGCTCCAAGTGTCTTGAAATGTATTGATTTTCCAGCCTTTATACGATCCGAATGAAGAGTTTTGTTGTGCTTTAAACGATGGTCACTATCAAAGGTTTTGTAACAAATCAAACATTTCAACTTCTGTCGTTTTGGTTTAGGAACCATATTCTGAAATTCATTTAAAGAATTAAATTATATAATTTCATATTATTTTCTAATTAAAAATAAATAAATTGAAACTTACAAAAAATAAATGAACTTGAATTATAATAAATTTAATAGATTGAATCATAAATTTAATATACATAGGTGTACATTGGTAGAAATATATTCATGCACAGCATAGAGTAATAGGAAATTGCATACTCTGTGTTAATGAGCTAAATTACCTACATCACACTAGCAGTTGTGTGTGCCTAGAGTATTAATCTGCGAGTCTCAATACATTTTTAAGCAAACAACGCCTATCTATTGCCTTACAACCCCAAGCGACAGACATACAACCTGCTAATAATATTGGATCGTAAGTGCTATTAATAGAATGTATAATGTAATGTAATGTAATGTAATGTAATCCAACCAAAAGATGTGTAAAAAATATATATGACTAGAACATAAAAAAACATCCTTTCAAGATCAAATCAAAACTATGTAATCATGTACATCCAAGTTGAAGCATGATAAGATGGTCAGTCAAGCTTGGTGATTGAAGTATCTATTATCTAGTATATCCAAAATCCTAAAATCAAAATCCATGTATGTACCTAGTCACTGAAAATATTTTCTCATTCATTTAAGTGAGTAAAAAACTATTATGCAGAGATTAAACGACAAAAGCCATAAAAATTGCGAAAAAGCTATTTTGCGATTGATTTTTTAAACAAATTTCCGAATTTTGCATTTCATGCCAAAATTTCTGACATTTTGGTGAAAATATTGGGCCGCGCCCCTGGACTAAAATCGAATGTTCTTAACATTTACTATTTTCCTAAAATCAAAAACAGGTATTAGTTTACAGATGACCCTGAAAAAAGATATTTTGCGTTCTCGTTCTAAATCAAGTGGGAGATGGATAAAAGTTTCCTAGAGTAATCAATATACTTGATTGGTCCACCCATGCACTAATGACAGCTTGACATCTCCTTGCCATCGCTCTAGTTAATGGATATGCTCTATAACAAACCTATTACTTGAGATGAGAACGGTAGTTCTCAATAAGGTTTAGATCGGGTACATTTCGTTTCGCCGTATCTCGTTTCGCCTTCCCATTGTTGTATTTTAATTAGGATTACGTAATCAGGTAAATTGAAATTTGTTGTTTACTCGTAGCAGTCAATAGCGCACTGTCTAATATTCATCACTCACTCAGTTGGTTAAAACCATATTTTTATTTTACGACAAATCTGTATAAAATACAAAAAAGCGTTACCAATTCTATTTGTCTGTCATCATATCACCACTTATATGTAAGTTTTAATACAACAATTTATAAGCGTAGGAAGAAATGTTACATGTTGTTGTTGTAGCCCCTACCCTTTGTAGAAAGGGGAGTCCTCCCAGTGTGGGTTATGAATTTGATTACCTTTGATGGATTTAACCATAGGTCAGAGACATTCAAGTGTGTAGGGTGATGTGGGCAGTTGAATATACATAATAATTATGTAATGTGTTGCATGATGATTGATCGTTGAAGGGAATTCTCATCATTGATTAGCCTAGACTAACCGGCTTACTCACAGCAGTTTTCTCAGCTATTTTTATTCACATTTCTGATTGCTGTTTATTGAAAGGAAAATACATATTCCATGGGAATTATTAAATTACAATTACGAATTGATGTCTGTATAACATTTCCTGATTCAATTTCATTATTTTTGGTAAGACCACTTTCTTTATTTCTTCTCTATTGTTTTTGGAAATAAATTTTATTTTAATATGCTTAACTTTTTTCTATTTCAGTATCATTAAAAAAAAGAATGAAACCTTAAGAGAAAATTAAGTGGTTTAAAAAATGAAGCGAAACGACAGATTTCTTTTGTCGGTAGATTGTCTTATCTTTTTATCCATAGTTTATTTTTTTTACTTTTTGCACACAGTAGTTTATTATTATCTTTTACAAAAATTCTTGTTATTTTATTTTGAAGTGCGTCTACTGCCTCTGATGATGTTGCTACAACTTCAACTGTACCCTTTTCTACGACCACGCCAATAGCGCCTTTTTCTACGACAAGCATGTCAACAGTTCCCTCTTCTATGACCACGCCAATAGGGCCCTTTTCTACGACAGCCATGTCAACAACGCCCTCTTGTACAACAACCACGTCAATAACTCTTCTACGACCATGTCAACAGCGCCCTTTTCTACGACCACGTCAGCAGTGCTCCCTTCTACGACAACGCCAATAGCGCTCTCTTCTGCAACAACCATTCCAACAGTGCCCTCTATTTTTCTATTTCCAACAGATACCGCTAGTCTTTTAAAAGATGACACTCACTCTACTAGAAAAAATGAGCAATTTAGATAAAGTACAGTTTAGGTCCTGCTGGAAACCACCCCATCAATTCCAATTCCAAAAAAATAAATTTACAATGGGAAGGAAGAAAAAATTCATTTCATTTGAATCAAATTGTTTAGATAAGTATAAATGGCTTAATTATTGTGCTGAGGATGGCTATGAGGGTGGATGGTGTCTCCCGTGTCACATCGCCTCCTTCATTATAGCAAAAGAAGGCTTAGATCCAATGCGACCGATTGTGTCCTGTCTGCAGGGAGAATTAATGGAAGTATACCTTGGCTTCCAATTTCTAGTCATCAATCCGTACAAATGTAGATGAATGGTATGAAGAACTTTATTGCAAAGTGAACGAACTTGCAAAGTCAGTTGG
>JAUYWI010062399.1:0-15651 GCA_034780595.1 Parotoplana pacifica | reverse complement strand
CATGCCAACAACTTCAGCAATCATCAACATGTCTCTCAAATATACAGCCAAACTGTATGACTGATCCCATATCATTTACAAATTCCAATGTAACTGCGGAGCCAGATATATCAGTAGAATGGTTCGCAGATTATCTTACAAGAGTCAAAGAACACATTCCAAAATGGCTGATAACAGACCCACAAGTCACCAAAGTACCTACCAGCTCTATTGGCAAACATTTACCTTTTTGCTTTTGGATCTCTCCAACTGAAGCCCATCAGAAATTTAGCATGATCGCTCAATCTAGGAACAAATTCAAATTGGCTATCCTCGAAACATTATTTATCAAACATTTTAAACCCACTCTTTGCATTCATACTGATTTTGACTACACTCTCTCCTTGTCGTTCTAATAACTTTCCATCTCTTTGTCATCTTATGTATTCACCCTATCTCCCTCATTCATTGTCTATCATTGCACTAACTGTACATTCTCTCCTGTTATTGATTGATTTGTTTTATTTTATTTTGCTTGCCATGCATTTCTGTATTTAGCCATAGAGGTAATTTCTTATGATGCACTTCCCTGTAACACTTTGTAAAGAAGGGACGAAATATATTGTGTTTATTAATTGATGAAATCTTTGTTTTCACTCAATTTTATTTTAAACTTACTACCAAAGACCAACCTATTTAATGTGTAGAATAGTTCAGAAAATTAAATACAGTTTTTGCAAGTTATTCACACTACTTTCGACCCAGTGCATGATCCACAACACATTTAGTTACAAACAATACAGTGATTGAAGGTTCTATTGCAGTGATTGGATATTTGATGTTTTTTTTCTTTTTCGGGAACCCTCAGCAAGGACTTCAGGAGCATTTAGAAATCTTTCCACCTGAGGCAGTTTTAGCAAACCACATAGCTGCTCACCAAGTTGCAAAAGAAAATATCTGTGAGTTATCTTTTCACCAGTAGCTTGCCAGTATAGAATGAAAAAGTTTATGCTGCAGATTGCAAGACATAGTTTGACCAAAAATAGGAATGCCTCATTTCTGACACCATAGTGAATCAGGTTCTAGTTTGCTTGCTCCAGCAGCCCCTCAGATATATACCAATCCTATGACAGCCAAGATTTCTTCTTTTTTAACATTCCAGGTGCTGTTTTCGAGCTGTCTCTGTCCTTCTTTAATTGTGCAGGTTTGAATATGTTTGATAGCAAATGAGTCAAATAATAAAAAAGATGAAGACATCGAATCATTCGGTATGGTATTATTTTGCGCTTGCATTTGCTTGAAATACCACTTTGATTTTGAACTACGTTTTCTGATGAAATAGGACCTCTTCTGACTTCATTTCTATCAATCCATCCTTGCTTACATGATAAGAATCGTCTGCATTCGAAGTAATTTGAATATCCGAAGAAACTTGTGCCTCGTCTTCATCTGATTTTGTTGTGTCAGTGTCATCATCATTAGCAGTGTTTACGTTGTCAATGATCTCAGCAACATCTTCACCTTCAGAAGCTGCTTCATCTGATGCTTGCAAGCGTAATAATGCTTCTTCTCGTCCTGTAAAAAATTTATTTCGTGGCATATTATGAGAATAACAAACGATAAGAGGATATTATGGAATACATTTGTTATTTATGTGTATGTGATTGTTAGAAGTACTGAAGGAATTTGATTGGTCTTTGGGAGTAACATAAATACCGAACAAACACGTGTTTAGCTATTTATCGATTTTCTCTCATCATCTTCTCTCACTATACTATACAATATTCTGCTGAATACAACATACATACATACAACAATTAGAATGACGCTTCTGACGGTTGGCATAAATGTCACAAAAAATTACCGACATAAATATAATTTTCTGGGTGTGGTGGCAATAAAAAAGTCAAAAAGCGTCAAAATGACGCCGTTGGCGGTTCTAGTGGATGCCATTAAATTTCATTTAATGCATGTTAAAGATTAAAAATGTCCTTGAGCTAACTATTTTTTCTTGTTAAAACTGACTTATAGCTATACCTACTACCATTTATGTTATAGGGTAAAAATCCTTTAAGATTGTAAATATAAAATTAAATAAAATAAATACAATATTTAAAAGTTACATGGATCATAGTATTGAACATGTAGGTATTATCTAACACAGATATAATAATAAAAATTTTAAAAAATCGATAATTTTGCTCAAAATTAACAAAATGGCATTGATATCTAAAATAAACATTGTAGTATACTCAAAATAAAGATTTATGTCTTAGAAAATTGGATGCTTCACATTTTCAGATAACTATACCTACATGCAACCATTTTTCATTTGTGTTACAGGGTATAAATCCTTCAAAATTGTAGATATAAAATACAATTAAATGAATACAATATTAATTGAAGAGCAAACACATTTTTAAGTATCTCATTATTTTAGCTAACAAACTTTTATGTATATTTCAATTATTTTAGGTGTGTGCTAGCACATTTTTTGCCATTTTAGCTAATAAGTTTAACAGCTGCTTCAACTTCATATTGTAATATTGATGGTCCTCTGAAGTCGTCATTGACAGATTCTTCTTCTTCTAGTTGAAGATCGTTTTGTGCAGGTTTAATTGTTTTGTTGTAGAGTTCTTACATTGATTCAATATATCATCCTTACTTGTTAGGAGAATTCCATTTTGTCCTTTATTTCAGTTCTTCTGTCATGCGTTTTCTATTCTTCTGTAATTGTCGTATTTTTTTATACATTCAGTCGCTTTGTCCCTTTTTGTCCATATCGTTGATATTACTACAGATTTCTTGCCACCATGCTTCTCTTGCTTTCTGTGTCTCTCTTTTAAGATCATTACGTAGTCTTTTGTAGTTTCTTCGTCGGTTTTCGTCGTTGACTGATTTCCACTTAAGCCTTTCCTTTGTTCGATTTTTCTGATGTATCCTATATTGGTTTCAGCAGATGTTCTTATTATTGCTTTCAGTTGGTTCCATTTATTGTTCACATTGCCTGATTGATATTGTTTAACTGTTGTTCAACTTGATTTACGTAGTTGGTTTCAATGCCATCATTTTCCAATTTCCATTTTTTCTTCGGTCGTTTCTTTTTGATTTTCTTGAATTTCAGATTTGTTTTTATCATAACAAGGTTGTGATCGCTTTCACAGTTCGCTCCTGGTTAGCTATATAAGAAGCAAAAAGCTACTAATACCTTTAACACAATAAAACGTTTGAATCAAATAAATTACTCTATTTACATATTTTCTTATTGACAGCAAAATTAAATTTACAATTATAGTTCAATGTTTTATATTTAAAAGGGGTGTTCGCAAGAAAAGAATTAACCCTAATTGTTGAAATTTGGTATACAGATAGCTCGGAAAGATTCATCGCCAATGTTTTTATTAAAATACCGGAGCATTAGAACCTGTAATATAAATGCATATTAAACTGTTTGAAATAAATTTGTTTTTCAATCACTGAAATATACCTAAAAACTAAAGATCCAACCTTGCTCAGAGAATTAGGATCTCCAAGAAATTCGAGATAATGTCTTGAGATATGTACCTCTCTTTTATGGCTCCTGAAATAAGAGGACCATTAATCCTGAGCAGGTCCATAAAAATGTATGTTCTAAACAAAATATAATTTAGATATAGTAAAAAAAGTTTATGAGTTTCTAGGAAGTATTTTAGTGACGTTTGAATTAATTAAGTAACAAAAAGTAGCATCAAAAACCTTCGGCGTAAAAACAAATAGTAAAAATTACATTCATTACAGAGAAGGCATTTCCTCTTTTTATTTTAACAAAAGTAAAATTTTATAAAAATTATATTTTAGCCCATCTTTAGAGTCCAAGCTCAAAACTCCGTGATTTAAATTTCTTAATAGTTGAATAAAGTTATGATGTTTACCTGGAACACTAATAAAATATCAGATAGAAATTTGAAGGTATTTCATTGAACATACTCTCAAATTACCAAATTTTCCTAGCTAAATATTTAGGATTTTCAGATGTGGCCAAATTGAAACACAAAAATTTTCAAACTATCTATTGGGAGAATATTTTTTCTGATTTTTCTACAAATAGGTGCATTCAGCACGTTGTTTAACACATTTCTCCTGAAATTTAAACATTTAACACAAAACATTTTTTTCTCAGGTTAAACTCTATGGACAAAAATAAATATTAAAAGAACTACAATTAGGTATATCATCTATCTAAGATTTAATCAATATTTGATCTTACAATCATTTTAAAAAAAATAATAGTTTGCCCATTTTGTAAACTTCGATTTTTCAGGTTATTAAGTATCCTTATGGGGTGGGTGGAGGGGGGGGGTGCATAGGTCCAACATATATCAAAAGTCCATTAATACCAAATTTATTCAAAAGAATTTTGATCAGTTTACCATTTTTGATAGATGGTGATCACGAAACAAAAATTCAAGTTTATTGCAATAGGCTGTTAGCTTATTATACATTTCTAAAAAATATTTGGCCCTGGTATATATGTCAAGTTTGGGTACCCTTATTAGTACTGCAAGCTTAGACCTCAACTATTGAACCAATTTCTATAAAATGGAGAGACACACATTTTATATCAATCTATTTTCCAAATTTAGAGTTTCGGTTTTAAAATGAATAAAAAGACCAACAACAGTCAATTTTCAAACGTTTTATATCGTTCTAACAACCTAATAGCCATAGTGTGAAAAGTATGCTACAAAGCAAAATCTCCAGGATAATTAAACTTTATCTATTATTATCTTAGAGAAGTAGTTAAAAGGTATAATATCAACGTCTCTAATAAGTACATTTCTTGATCCTCTATCAAGTATCAGTCGTTATCCACAATTGATCCAAAATTAAATTTTAAATAATCAGATGAATGACCATTCTGAAGAAACAAAATTCATTTACAGATACAAATACCTTTGGGCTAATACAGCAAGGCGATGAACTAACAATAAACGATTAAAAGACATGGAGGTATCAGATTTAAAAAATATGAGTATAAAGGTATATTTCGAGAGTATGTATCAGTTTTACAAAATGAGATTTTCGAAATAAAATGATCAATAACCAAGGAAAAATTTAAAAAATCAGCAATAGTATAGTTTGCGTAATGACTTTATCGTTACAATAATTATTTGGTAAAAGGATCAAATTTAGTAGATACAAAGACCATTAACTCCCATACATAATCAAACATTAGACGGTCTGAAATTTGATATAGGTACATACAAATGTACATAGATGCACAATAGATATTTCAACTTCAGTAAAATACATATACTCGTAAGTATCGCTAAAAATGCATTTAAGAAACATATAGGTATCAGATACCTATTAGGTAATTGTAACTATAAATAAAACAATGCACAAATAGCAGTTCACATATTCTTCCAACAGTCGTTCATCAATGTAGGTATTTACAAAATTACATATGTTTTGACTATGACCTAAACAGTTATCTTAATAAAATAATAGGTACTAATAAATAGTAACTAATGATATTATTGTCCCTAAACAGTAACGATGTGCGAATGACCCAAGTTCAGTACTGAAGTGCAGTTCAATTTTCTGAGATCTTCTACTTGAAAGAAAAGTCTATACAATGGGGATCAAATGTATAATATACATAGACACATAGCATGACAAAATGTGAAATCAATTTTGATCACAAGCCAGATTGAAAATATTCTTTCATTCATTTTGATATTTTTAACACTGTCATAGAAATTACTGAATAAGCATCAAAACACAAAGTTAATTAGGCAGTACAATACTCTGTTCATCTATACCAAGTCGGCGTTGCAGATCTATTGTATGGCGTTGAAATTGTTGTTCTAATGACCGCATAGCTGCTTCTTCAGCAGCCCACTGATCTACACATTGTGGTCGAGATGGATATAATTTTTGTTTAACTTCAGTATTTTGTATTGAACATTTTGATAGACTAGCACTGTTATTTTTAGTGGGAAGATCTGGTGTAATAGCACTGTTGTTAGAAGCAGAACGACCGAAGGCTGACAAACACCGACCAGAGGGAGGTCGTTTTGTAGTCGGTTTAATAACTTCATATGGAACAAAACGACCGGAAGAAATATTGGAATTAGATGAATTTGCTAAAATAATAATTATACTTGAGATACAGCTAAATAAGAAAAATAAGAGCTATAGCCCTCGCCATAAGATATTTTCCCATTTAGATTACATTCTTCCTCCCCATATCATAGGTACCCTCTTCATAAATTCCATTTGCAATGTCAATATTTTTGCAAATTATAGTGTTATATGAAATGATAATGATGTTGTGTTTTGCTAACACTAAATGCCACGTTCCTTTTTAGGCCCCTAGTAACTCAGCACTCAAACAAAAAATCCTCATGGACATATAAATTGTCCTTAAGAGGAATTTTCAAGAATCAAAAAGTGACAAAAAACGGAATAACCCGAACAAAATGATGTGCGCACCAATTACATTATACGTAAATTATATTATGTTAATATCTATGGCTCCACCTTAATATCCCTTTACTCTCTCTGTCTGCCCAATAGTTCATGACCTTCAGGTTTATTATCTATTGGGACTATTCCTTCTTTGTCAATTATGTTCAAATCATAGAGTATAGAATCCCTACTCCATGGTCGAGGTAATTCATTTTCTTGACTATTCTCTTTCGCGTCAATGCTTTTTGAGATTATATGCTGGCGGAACTATTCCAATTAGTTGAAAAACTCAATTGGCTTAGATTTTTAATTAAACTGATCTAATATTATTGGGCTAGTTAAAAAAAGTTAAAATATAGGTTCCACCATAGAGTGACGTATTATTTATTGTACATTACATAAATATTTACTACATAGCCTAACAATTTATATACTTTAAACTACTCCCTCTTTATATTTGGCGTCCTGTGTGTTTGTTTAAATGATTTACCCGGATTTCTTGGTTTCACTTTAGAGGCATCTTTCTTTTTTTGTGTCACTGCCGACATAGGTGGTAGGGTTTTTTTGATATGTTGTGGAGGAACAAATAGATTTTCATGTGGAATCTCTCTCTGAAAAATAAATATATTGCTTTTTTACAATTTTGGATATATTTCTAGACACACAGGATGAGATGCGCACTAAAATATGTTTAGTATCATTTCTATGTAATTCACAGTATAACTAATCCAAATTTTCTATGTTTTCATATAATAATGGATAGGCTTTTATAGTAGACACACGTATAAATTTACAGATAAAAGAAACCGCTAATATACTGAACTCGTAACAACAACTTAAGAATATGATTTAAAAATAGCAACATTATCTATATAATTATTTAATAAAAATGCAACTTACAGCTTCTTTATACTGTTCCAAACTAGTAGAGTCTGAATTCCGTCTTGGATTTACTTGATTAGTTGTCGTTGAAAAGGAAACCTGTTAGCAATATAAAAGTTTTGTTGAAACCGCAAGATAAACTACTTCCTTTATTAAATTTTAAATCAGATCTTAGAGTAACATATAAGCTAAGGTTTCCATTAAGGTTCATAATTATATACATACCTATTGATTTCGTAAGTAGTGTTTATCCCTGCTATGAGATCAATGAGTAATTGAACCTTGCACAAAATTAAAGAAGGCCACATTGATTTAAATAAAATTACACAAGTTATAATATTCACGTATCATATTACAGGCAATACACCCAAAGAAATAAAATTATCATTGCAGTTTTATAGTATAAATATTAAAATTCATTTATTGACTATTAGGAAAAGATGATAGTTAAATAATAAAAAATATAGGTAATTGTCAGAAATGACATTAATGGACACTAACCTTTCGTGATGGAAGCTGATCGGTATCAGAAATTAAATCCCCAATCTGAATTTGATCCAATGACGAACATTCAGACGTACTTCGAACCAAAGGTGAAGGTTTCTTGTGTATAAAAAAATATATTATACATCAACTCGCCGCTTCGCAGTACTGATCCGTAATCTTATTGAAATGGTAAAATACTTAAAATGATGGAATTGAACATTCACAAATTATCTTTTGTGAGTCATCATTTTAACATTTCAGATGTAAATTTCACACATAAAATAAAACACATGTTTTACCATGTGACATACTTTATATTGTGAACAAAGTGTTTCATCTGTAGAAGACCAAAATGGGTTTTTTGAAATAATAATAAATAATATATTTCAATTTTATAAAAAGTGTCTTTTGATATTAATTTGTCTGTAATCAATTTCTACAGAAATTTTGAATGTTTTAAAAAAGTCAGAAAGTTACTAAAGAGACTCTGGGTTTTAAACAGACAAGTGTACACCTTTCAATAATAAACTTATATCTTACTGATTTTGAAGCTGAACTACATCGTTGTTTACTTAAAAATTGAGATTTTGTGGTATGATTAACCAATGATGAATGTTCTTCTAAAACACTGTCATAGTAGCTGATCCGATTTTGTAACATTTGACTTTCTAATAGAGATGAACGATCTCCAGAATCGCTTCCTGATTTGTTGAATGTCACATCTTTTATCTAAAATTAAATTAATAGAAATAGTATTAAAATTTGATACTTTTGCTAGTTGGTTTTAATTCCTAGTAAAATGAAATACAAATTAAAGTAGTTTGGAAATAAAGAAATTTAAAGCTCACGATTGCTATGAAAAGTGCTCTTGGCCAACATACATAAGAGTGCATTTAAAACTGTTTAACATAACATAAAAAAGCATAAGATAGCCATGAAGTCACCGTCGAAATGAATTTAATGATTACATATAACATTATAATCTTTAAATGTTTATAAACCTTATTTTAATTTATCAATACTTCAAAATATCCGTTAGTGCTAGCAGAAAGACTGTATACTTTACATTCTCTATGTTTCAATAGCGACCTATATAGTACTTCATTGACTTTGAAAAGCCATTTGAGTGAATTGGAAATATTCATGGAAACATTCAAAAGAATAGGAATTGACTGGAAGAGCCGTGGACACTACATTAAAGTGATAATAATAAAATTGAGGCATTTGAGATGTGGATATATGGAGAAGAATATAGACAATTTTATGTCAAGATATAAAGACAAATAAAGAAGTCCTATCGGATATCAATGAAATATGGAACTTATTAAATACAAAATACCAAGATATGAAAAATTAGATAGGTCACAATTAAGAAGAGATAACCTACTGAAAACAGTTATTGAAGGCAGACTTCTAGGAAAAAGAGGTCAAGACAAATCAATGGGAAACATGTAAATGAATTTTGTAAATGTCATATTCAAATCTTAAAAGGAATTGACATGTAATATGGAAGTGAAGAAAGTAGAATTCATAGAAATGGACCTGCCACAACGAAGAGAACAAGATAGATAGATAGATGTCTTAAGATCTTCTGCCATAAAACAATATCCTTGTTATAGATTTCCAAAAACCATATTTTGCATCTTTGAGGCATTCAAAAGGCAAGGCACATATCATTTGCTGCTTTCATAATCTTGACATTTTCAGTCAAAGTTGATAATGTCTTTCCTGTAGCTTTATTGGATAAGTATTGATGTAGATAGTGTTCTGGATTGAATATGTAAATGCAACACCCATTTTTAATTTAGATATCAACAAATTAAATCAATTTACTTATCCATCAAAGGATAAGCAATTTAAATAAACACCAAACTTATTATTTGTTTTATTCATTTATTTTATAAAATTCGATGGTAACTTCTCAGCTACAAAAAGCCATTCTATAAAACTTAACATTACCATTTAATTACTGAAAATAAATATAGTAGGTATACATATCAAAACTATTATTAATTTATAATATAAATTACATCAACGGGGATTATTTAGTATGAACTTTTATTTGATGTTTAATGAAATAAGATCAATCAATAGAGTTGAACTAAGACATTTTCTAACTACAAAATAGACTTTGTATCTTTCAAAAATTGTCTACAGAAAATCTGAGAATTTAGTTTAGACCATATGAAGTGTAGATGAAAGAAAATTTGGGGGTTATTTTCCTTAAAAAGTCAGAATTTGTCACATGTAATTACTAGAAATATGAAAAAATATTATCTTACTTGGTGCATACTCTGAGGTTTTTCTTCAATTGTTGAACGTTGAGTATTACTGGGAACTTCTGATTTTGAAAATTGTGCTATTGGTCCAGAGTGTGTTACTAGTACACCTATATATCAATTTAATGAAATGAAAGGTAGTTGTTTACATATTTAGTAATTTTTCATTTTATATTTAAAACAGCTACATCTTCTCTAAGTCAGTGACAGTAGTATAGCAAGAAAAATAATCAAATATAGATGCTAACATATGGCACAATATGTATCTTTCTAAGATGTTATGTATATAAATAAATAAATTTATCATCAAAAATAAATAATATATGCACGAAGGTAATAACTTTCTAGACAGCAATCTAAATAAAATGGAATATAAAACCCATTAAAAAAATAACTCATGTATTCTGAATATACAGCATGAACAAATTTTCCATACACTTCAAACACTTGATATTGATGGTAAAGTCCTGGGAATTATAAGAAACTTATACTGGGAACAAACAGCAGCTGTAAGGATTCAAAGTGAAATCAGAAAATATTCAATGATCCAAAGAGGAGTTAGACAAGGTTTCATCTTCTCCCCAGACTTGTTTAATTTAAACAGTGAAGATCTCCCTGGCATTAGAGTAGGTGGCTGGAAGATCAATAATATTAGATATGCCCTCATAGAATCCTCACAACGACTTTAGAACATTCTTAACAAAGTAAATGAAGAAAGCAACCACACAACCACAGAGGACTCAGTATAAATTGCAAGAGAACAGAATGCATGATTATTTCAAAGCAAAAAGTAACACCATCATGCAAGTTGACCATATGTCAAGAGGAAATCAAAAATTTTAACAAATTCAATTTCCTGAGAAGTAGGATAACCTCTGATGGTAGATGTCAGCAAAACATAAATCACAGAATTGGAATGGCCAAAGATGCCTTTACAAAAAATAAAAACATATATAGATGAACAGCAAGATCTCGATAAAAAAGAGAATTAGAGTGTTAGAGTGTTACATCTATCCAATTCTTATGTATTGCTTAATATACTGGAAAACAACGAAAGCAATGAAGAAAAGTTTGCAAGCAACTGAAATGTGGATCCATAGGCATATGCTTATAATGCCATGGATATATTTTATATTACAATGTAGTAGTGCTTCACTTAGCCAAAACGAGAAGGACATTATGGAAAAACCTAAAGTGCAAACAATATCACTTCATTGGTCACCTAATTAGAAAAGAGGAAATAGAATATCCAAATATGACAGGGAAAATCAATGGCATGAAGAGCAGAGGAAGACAAAGGAAAATGCTCCTTCAATCAATAGCAGAACTAAATATGGATACAATAAAAATGTTTCATGCTGCTGCTAATCATGATGGCTGGAAGACTATGATAACCAATGTCTACATAGGACATGGCAACTGAAGAAGATGATATTTCAATCAGTGAGATATATGTTTTACTATATCCCTGATTTATTATATGAAATTTAACATTTCTTCATAAACTACTTTTTATTAAATCAGAAGAAAAATAGTCAACCAAACATAGGCATTACTAACATCTTATTTCCCAGAGTACATAGTCAGTTTGGAACCAGGAATCTCTGGATTGAGAGTCCAGTGTCCAACCACATAACCAGCACATTGTACAAAAGAATAGGTGCCTAGAATCATTCTTATACCCACAAAAAACTACTGGTAATATGTAGTTTGTTATATTTGTTTTGGTATGGGAAGTACAACTACTTATAAATGATCAGACAAATGCAAGCATAGACAGAACTTGTCACAAATATTCACTTGACTGAAAAGAGGAAAGTCTGTTTCATTTCTATGAATATTTGTGACAAATTCTGTCCATGTTTACATTTGTTTGAACATTTATAAGTAGTTGTGCTTCCAGTACCAAAAAATAGCAAACTATTTCCAGTAGTTTGCTGTGGGTATAAGAATGTTTCTAAGCACCTATTCGTTTGTACAGAGCACTGGTTGTGTGGTTGGACACTGGACTCTCAAACCAGAGGTGTCTGGTTCTAAACTGACTATGTACTCTTGGAAATAGGATGTTAGTAACACCTATGTTTGGTTTGGTATCTCTTTTCTGATTTATTTCATATACTACTTGCAGAACATATATTTACTTTTTTATTGTTCACATAATTATACATAGTAAATGCTAATAAATAGAAATATAAAGAAAATATGTTATATACTTGCAATTCCTACCTGAAATAAGAACTAAATATTCTTCTGCAACTTCATCCCCATTAAATGCTCTATAAATTAATTGATGAATAATATTTTAAATTAGTATTCTCAAAATAGGGACATTATATTAACAACCATTACAAACCTCTTAATCATTTCTGTAACATATTCTAGTTGAGATTTTGCATCTTCCAGAGCAGTATTAGATTCCTTTAATTCCTTTCTGGTTTGAACAAGTTCATCAAATAAATCAGAATAATTACCAGCCTTTTTGAAATGGTTAAATTTAGTCGACATCATGAGTCTGAAACATAACATTAACCTATTTCTTATAAATATTTAAAATATCTGAAAAAAAAGAAATTTAACTTTATCTTTAATAATTTTAATGTTTAAATCATCAAGCTATATGGCCAAACCTTCTTCAAGGCATACAACAACTTAAACATACAATGGGCCAACGTTGTACCACAAGGCATTAGATCTCTTGACTGGCCTCTCAAAAGCCTTAGCCTGAGCCTCATAGAGAACTTCATGGAATTATTGAAAGTTAGGTTTGACAGATGAGGTATTCAATGCCAGTTTTACAGCACATGTTTGGCAAACATTCAAAATTAATGTTTATATCAAAATTGGTTTAAAAGTACAAAATATAATGCTATTAGTTTATTAGCTGAGCAAAGTACCAGAATAATATTTATATGATGATTATTAAAAAAAGGTCAGTACATGAAAACAACTTTCAAATTCTTAGTCTAATGGCAGTTAGAACCATGTCAAATATTGAGGCCTATCTCTTTTAGTTTGCTCTCCAGGATGACCAATAACAGGAATTCACTTTTTAATTGAAATTTAGCTCCTCCAAATCATTTGTACTATAGCCTTGTTGTTTTGTATGTCTGCTCTGCGAGATATCATGGCCCCATCTCTTTTAGGCAGGACAGACATGCAAAATGCCAAGGCTATAATACAAACAGTTTAGAGTTGAATTTTAATTAAAAAGTCTAAAATTGCTAAAATATTTTATTTGTCTGTCTATTCCCATTATTAGAGCAAGCTAATAAGGCTACAATAGTTGGCATGGTCCTAGCTGTTATTAGGCATGGCAGACATACAAATTTTAAGACTATAGTACAAATAGTTTGGAAATAGGGTGGAGCTGGATTTTAATTAAAAAGTCCAAAATTTTCAAAAAATGTATATTTTTTCTGTCTATTCCCACTAATGGATATTTTGGCAGTAAAGTAAAAGAAATGGGGCTATGATATTTGGCATGGCCTAGTTGCCATGAGGCAAGGCACAATGCAAAACACAAGTGGTCATCTTTATTTAAATGTATTAATTTAATAAATTATTGTTGTTATATACATACTGACAATTTTTATTGAATAAGTGTTATATATTAAGTAATAATTTGGTGGTTTGCTCAGCTAATAAACCAATAGCAATTATATTATGTGCTTTTAAATTGATTTTGATTAAACATAAATGTTTTGAATGTATTGAATGTGCACTGGAAAAACTATTTTGGAATGTACTTGATGAGGCCAAAATATCACTCCAATTAGCCCAATATCTCATTTAGATTCTAAAGATAAATGTTTATCATTTTAAACCAATCTTAATAAATTACCAAGCCTCTGTGACCAGGTATAATAGCTTTCAGAACCAGTATTGACCACTTTGAGAACTACATATTTGATTGATCCTTAAAGACAGCTCAAAATTTCATTTTAAATTCTAAAATCAATGTCATATCCTTTAATGCCATTTTATTGGTTACCTAGCTTCCTCTAAGGCTGGATGTCTCCAAAGATGACTATATTAGTTCTGAGAGCTACTATAAGCTATTTTATCATTTCCCAAAGGTTTAAATATGGCATCAGAAACTTGTTAATCCATTAAAATTGGTTTAAAAATATAAATACTTATCTTTAGAATCTAAAATGAAATATTGGTCTGATTGGAGAAATTCTGGCCCAAAGACCTGCCAAAATAGTTTAAAGTACCTCATTAAACCATCTAGACCACTTTGGCCTGACCTCACACCACTAGGAAATATTTTTTGAAAAAATTATTAGCAGTATATTTATAACTTTCAAAATACATTTATAGGGAATATTTTTATACATTTTCCTATAGTTGCTTCTGGCTAAAATTTATCACTTTGCTTGTAACCTAGTGCCATTAGTAAATATATTTTGGTGAAATATTAGTGGCAGAAGATGTATTAGGTATATAATACAACTTTTAATATACTTACTTTTATATGGAACAAAATGTTTCCATTTAGTCTAAATGCATCTATTATACAATTTTTCCATGATTTTGGCTAAAAATGGTCTCTGACATCAATACTTATAAATAGATACCACAGACATAATTGAAATTATGTTTTTGGGTTAGTTTAGGAGTCACTTTCTATGTGCTTAAAATGCATTATTTATAAGATATAGTTGATTTTCTGTAATATGGATGGCTATTTTAGAAATGATGATATCTCAAAAAAGTTACACTTTGATTTTTTTAAATGTTCTTTCTTCATTATCATGAACCTTTATTAATATATAAAAAAATGAATTATGCTTGCTGCTCTTAGGTCTACTAAAAGTTAGTTCAGACAAACCCTCTTAGGACTACCCCCCTCTTAGGACTACCATAGTGTCATTAATAAAAAAAATAGATATTTTAAAAAAAAATTATATATTTAAAAAAATAATATTTTTAATTAATATATTATGGTTTCACCCTTGTAAATAGGAAAACTAAAAACATGAATTATTTGAAGTTTAATAATATTTTATCTAACAATGTCATTATTCTAGTTTGTATTCATAATAATATTATAGTTCATTTTATAGAATAAATTTTATTGAAAATCAATTCCTAATACTTGAAAGCTAATATTATTTGGAATAATCAAATATTTTAACAAATGGCTTTTTAGTATTTCTAATACTATTACTACATTTAGTTTTTTACCTTTATAAAATATTAGTATTAACAATGTTTTCTGTTCGGTCTGAATATTTTAATGATTTTTAAAAAAAATAGAAGTCTTGAAATAATGAATAATCAATATAGGCATAAAATATAATTTTTATATTATTCTTTTTTATAATAATATATAACTCTTTCCATTTTGGTAAACAAATATATATATATATATACACTGGAGTGCAAAAAGAATCGCCACCCATATACCTAATAAATGTTAATTTAAGCTAAGTATAATAATGTAAAATAATCAATCAATTATGTGGTGGCCCTAATGAGGGCCATTTACACATTCTCAAGGGGAAGGGAGGGAGGGAAATAAGACCTCAATAGTGAGTGCTGCCACCATTACTCTGAATAACTGCTC
>JAUYWI010062388.1:0-15656 GCA_034780595.1 Parotoplana pacifica | reverse complement strand
TATGGATTCCACTATCTTTCTTGTTCTCTGTCTTGTGGCAGGCCCATGTCTATTGATTCTACTTTCTATATTTCTTATTCTCTGCCTTGTGGCAGTTCCGTGTCTATGGATTCCACTTTCTATATTTCTTATTCTCTGCCTTGTGGCAGGCCCATGTCTATGGATTCCACTTTCTATATTTCTTATTCTCTGCCTTGTGGCAGGCCCATGTCTATGGATTCCACTATATATCTTGTGACAGGTCCATGTCTATGGATTCCACTTTCTATCTACAGTCGGCGACAGATTATTATCAACACCTATATTTTTTTAAGAATTTTTGCTACTTTAGTATTATTTTAAATTCATGTATTATATTTTATTTTTTAATTATATGAATGGGTAATATAAGTATAATAGAAGTCCAAAGAACATAAAAATATATAAAATTGCAAAAATAGAACATATATCGGAAAATTGTATGCAGGTGTATATACATATATAAATATACAAAAATCGATAAAATCGGCAAATCATTAATATGCATATCACCAAACTAGGAATCATCAGAAAATGTATGTGCATAAAGACCAAAAACGTTAAACAATAATTAAAAATATAAAAATACTAATAATGGGTATGAAAATATCAATAACGGGTGTGCCCACCTTTGGCATCAATAACCGTCTGGATGCATTGAGGCATACTGTCAATACACTTATGGATTTTCTCCTTAAAGACATTGTCATGAAACCACAACTTTATCAGCTCAGATATCATCTGCTGCTTCGTCGTGATAGTTTTTGCTGAGGTACCTTGTTTGAGTATCTCCCAAATGTTTTCTATTGGGTTTAAATCCAGGGAATTTCCAGGCCACTGGAGAACGTCAATATTGTGGTGATTGAGGAATTGCATGACAGAGTGGGCTTTGTGGCATGGGGCACTGTTATGCATAAATATGAAATTTTCTTGTGCAAACCATTCTTGCACTTGAGGCAGCATCCTTGTCTTGAGAACGTGCAGATATTGATGCTGGTTCATCGTTCCCTCCACAACGTAAAGGCGACCTGCTCCTTCATAGCTGATCATTCCCCAAACCATAACCTTTGTGGAATGTTTGACAACCTGGCATGTTGGGGGAGGAGAGCCTGGGGTCTGCCACACACAATGTCTGGTTGCCATCTGGCACTCAAATGTGCTCTCATCGCTGAAGCAGATAAGTACTCCACCTATTGTCAACAGTCCAATGTTCATGATCCTTGGCAAATTGGAGGCGCTTCTTCTTCATTGCCAGTGTAAGCTTTGGTACATGATGAGGCTTTACTGAAGTACAGCCCATCTGCTTCAGGCGTCTTTGAATTGTGCGAGCACAGACATTGACGTTAGTTGTTTCTGAGAGCCGACCAGAGATCTGATTAGCAGTTAAAAGTGGCTCTTGCCTTATCCAACGAACCATTTTGCGATCATCTTGTATATTTATATATGTATATACACCTGCATACAATTTTGCAATATATGTTCTATTTTGTTTTTTTTATACATTTTTATGTTGTTTGGACTAATATTATACCTATATTACCCACTCACATAATTAAAAAATAAAATATAATCCATGAATTTAAAATAATAATAAATTAGCAAAAATTCTTAAAAAAATATAGGTGTTCATAACAATCTGTCGCCGACTGTACATTATACTCTTCAACAAGATCGATGATAACTTGACAATTACATTTTCTTTACTGGCTACCTCATGACACCCAATTGATATAACTAGGACACCTAAATTTAACTCTATTTTTGGGAATCAGTGAAGCATCAACATATATGTATATTGTATTAAACTACCAGTTTGGATTTTGAATTTTAAAATATTTATTTGATTATATTGTTTTGTTAAATAAATTCCTTTTTTAAATGTTTATAGACTCTCTGTTTGGTTTTATATTTTTACACAAAATTTTTGTATTACCCTCTGTATTAATGATAGATATTCACTGCGTAAACGTTACTTTAACATTCTAAACCAATGTTTATCCACAGAATGATTCAAATTCTAAAACTTAGTGCATCTAAAACTAGATAAATGATGTCCTTTGTATATATGTATAAGATGTAAGCTTCAGGGTTCTATTATAAAACTCAAACATTATAAACATACAATAAATTATTAAGATTCATCAAAATAAACTTTCTAAGCCAAGGTCATTTTGGTTTTAAAACAAATTACTAAATAATTGAGTTCAAATTGACTTCCTTTATAATGTGTAGTTTAAAATTCTCTGTAAATCTATGTGTAATCGTTTTTCAAATTTTAGAGAAGATACTTTCCCTTCGGAACTACAAGAACACTTTAAGGCCATACTGCTGCGAGTGGAAGTGTCTTGTGTTATGAAAAGTATTCCTATAGGTGAGTATAACCGTAAAGGTTTTAAAATAGTTTAAAGGTTTTAGGCACAATATAATTAAACACATACTAGTAAATGACTTAATTTCTAAAAGGAAGGTACACACCTGAGCAGCTAAATTTTTCATGGGGGAACAACTCTGATTTTAGACCCACCTTTTTTTCAAAAGTAAAAATGTTCACCTAATTTTGTGCCCAGAAATTTACTTGGTAACTCTCTTTGCCATGCGCTTTACAAATATTTTCTTTTGGTATTGCACATTAACTTGGTATAAAACACTGAAGCTACCATGCTACCACAGCATTATAAACATTATTTCAAGACAACCTACAGTGCACTCCACTTTATGATATAGGTATCTATTACACTGTATATTAGCTTGTGTTATAATATCAGGCCCCCAAAGTCACGTATATAGATAGATGTACTTACAATTTTGCGTTAGAATAACAGTCTGGCTGATAGGTGTTGTTATAGTAGCCTTGTTTTCTTTAATCATACATTCTATCAGTGCATATTTTAATTCTACAGCGCAAATACTTTAATAAGTAGCATATAAGGTAGGTACTTATAATAAACTATTTGGAAGAATTCGGTTACTTGCTATTTAAAAAATGCTTGAGAAGTTTCTACATATAATTTTCTTCATAGTACCCTTTACCGTCTGTTTGGGGAAAGATGACTATGAACTTAAACTTAATGAATTGAATTCTGATAATCCTTCAAAGGAAGAACAGTTCAAATTCATCGAACTAAAAATCCATGGTGCATGCAAAGCATATGAGGATTTTGGATTGTGGAGAATTTTGTTTATTATGGGGCTTTCTCAAGGATATCCAACTGTACTAGGATATATAAGTGCGATCAAATGGTATATTCTTGATTGGACCTAATAAATTGAATACTGATATCAGTTTCAAATGCAAGAGTGTTTATCTAGGGTAGCTGTATAATCTTGGTACAATTCTAACATAATTCATTGCCAATGGAAACAAGATTCCTCACGCAATTGTTTTGCTTAAAATTGATAGAACAGATGGCACAGAGTTTCACAACAGTTTCTTATCACAACTCTTCAATTTTAGTAGAAAATATAAAAAAAGGAACTTAAATAGAATATATTGTTGACATAATTATGTATTCCAGGAAAATTTCTTATAATACAGGCTCGATTTTTGAAGATATAACCTTATGTGTTTGATGTGTTGGTAATAAAAAAAGTCAGCCATAGAAATATGTAGATACCTACTTCTATGAGATTAGCATATTACATATGTAATTTTTTTATTATCAAAAATAAAAGTTCGACACAAGTAATCATTCCAATGCAATAAATACTTATTTGGAATTTATTGAACAATTTTTATAAAGTATTATTTGTCAATTTATAATCTATCCAAATAAATAAAAGGCATGGTTTAATTTAACTAAATTGTAAATAAGTACAGTAGGAAAAGAAGTAAAGTTTATCATAATAAATAAACCAAAAATTCATTGCATAAAACGTGCTTACAGCAAACAAATCATTAAGACGTTTTAGATGCTAGAAAATTCAAAATGAAAAAGATGTCTTACATAACGATAGATCTTGCAATTTCGAACGAACAACTGATGCAAATGATTCTTGTCGGGCGCTGTCAGATGTGCTATCACCTAATAAGAAAAACCAAACATCACTAAATCTTCGCTGATGAACTGTGTGCACCCCCTTCCCGAAAACGTCATATTTTTTCCATTACCCACCCAAAGTGACGTGGTGAGCTTTGGACCAAATTTCACTAATTGTTTTATAAAATACATTTTATATATAAAAAATCCTAAAGTCCAATCTTTGTTAATAACTGTTAAGACATAATCACATTCTATGATAAATATTACGGCTCTTTAAAAATATTCAGTTTTGTAAACAGGTTGCAAACTGAGATCTCATCAGTTTTTATTTCGTATAAAAAAGTTCTAACGCATAGAACCTTTTAAGTTAGTTATAAATGTGCAAAATAATATCTATAAACATTATGAAATATTATATAAAATTATTAATTCCTAAATTAATTTGTTCATTAGAATATCTTCATATTCTATTTTTCTGAAACGCTACTTTATGTGCCAAGTGAGTGGTACTGAAAAACAAATTTAAACAAATTCAATTCTCGTAACATTACTTTTGAAAATATCGGACCAGGCCTAGTCTGGTGACGATCAAAGCTCATAAATATAAAAAATTATATTTCAATTTTCTAATACATTAATGCTAATAAAAGGAATTAAATTGGTATACAGAAATCAACAAAATCAAAATGTCATACAGAAAGCAAAACTTTAACAAGACAAAAAAGAAATTAAACGTTCCCATAATACAGATTCGAAAATAACCTTCTTCACGTTGAGTCCTGATTGCATTTTGTTCTAAGATGATAACCGATGCATCCTCGTCAAAATTATGGTCTTTTTGACTGAAATGGTTGGGAGCGCCATTGTTATTGTCATTATAAGTATAATAATTCTATTCTCGTTTCTGCTGATGTTTGTAACCTCTATCTAGTTACTGAGCATAACGAAGGCGTAACAAGCTGCATTAAGGCAGTTAATGCTCGTTCTCTCTCAGAGCGTAGAATTTGCCTACTAGATTTATTTTCGATCTGATAAAGAAAATTTTTATTTTTAATAATAAATATTTGCGGTACCGCTATGGGGACTCCTATGGCTCCTTGTTATGCGTCTCTCTTTAAGTCTGATTTTGAAACAGATGTGCTTTCAACTTTTTATGACCATATTGGTCTTCTTCCATCTTGTTGGTTTCGTTTTCTTGATGATATATTTTTTAGCTGGGATCATGACGAGGTTAATCTTTTACAATTCTTTGAATTCATGCATAATCATAGCTCAAACGAAAGTGAATTTTACTTTTGATAATGGTAAAAACGTTAATTTTTTAGATATTATAATTTCAATGTCAAATAATAAACTCAAATCCAAACTTTTTTTATAAAGACACCGATACCCATCTATTTTTAAGAACTGATATTTGTCATCCTAAATCTTGCATTAATAGTATTATAAAAAGTTATTTTATTGGTATTTGTCGCACTTGTTCTGACCTTACTGATTATAAAAGAAGATCCGTCGATATGAAAAACCATCTTATCAATAGAGGTTCTAACTTACCAACTATTGAAGTTATTATAATGAACTTTTGTTAGTCGATAGAAACAGCCTTCTTAATTATAAAACTAAAAAATCAATGATAGAGTTCTTTACATTGTTCAATTTCATACTCGTATTTGCAATCAAGGTAAAATATTTATCAAACTTTTTGATACACTTGTTTCTAGTGGTCCTAAAATGAAATCAATTTTTAAAGAACCTGCAAGGGTTGCTTATAAACGACTACGTGCTACTCGTGACGCTCTGATTCATTTAATCTTATTTCGACACCAACGTCTAATATATAAATAACCACAAATGCGGTCATAAAAACTGTAAATGTTGTTCTCTCTGTTTAGAATCTAATTCGAATAATATTAATTACAAATCTTACAATGTCCGTAATGGTGGTTGTTGCTCTTTTCCTATCTAATTTAGGGAATTCAATGCAAAAAATGTAATTTATGTATTGCGGTGAAACCAAAACGTCACTAAATAAACGTATTTGTAGACATCGATCTAAATTAATGATGTTATACGCGGAAAAGATTTAGATGATACTTATACTGACAACACTGTTCCCAAACCATTTCAGTCAAAAACACCATAATTTTGACAAGGATGCTTCAGCTATAATCTTAGAACAAAATTCAAATTTTAAAATTCATCAAAAAACTAAGGAAGAATTTTTTATTGGTCACTTTAAGACCATTTTCCATTGGGGCTCAACATGAAGAAGGGCTAATTTTCACATCTTTATTATGGAATTCGTTTCACTTTTTTTGGTTATTTTGCTTTTGTGTTTTTGGTCATTTCTGTATATCAATTTCATTCCTTTTGTTGATTTTTATATCGATTATTTGTCTATTTTTTGTTGATTTCTGTTTAACAAATACCGTTTCCATGATTTTTGTATCTTAAATTTCTTTTTCAAATTAATGCTAATAGTTTCGTAATTCAATAGCAACGCTTTTAATGGATTTTATTAGCTCTGCGGTAATTTGTTGTTTTAAAAATCGATAAAATCAGCTACACAATAATTGATAACCAATACTTTTATGTTTATAATGATCAAATTTGAAAGAAATCAGACACATTAATATTTATGGATCAACCCCTAGCTCGGTCCTGGCCTTTTTTATTGATTCTTTTTCTAAAAAACGTCATTTATATACATTCATATTATTTCCCAATAAATTAGACCTTTATTTTTTAAAAGTTTGCTTAAATTAATAAACTAAACTCATGTTATAGACAACTACCGCCCGGATGGCTAATGGTCAAAAATTAGCGTTTGAATCTTTGAAAATCACACACAAAATATTTTATATTGTTTATTGAAAGTAAGTAATCCAACTTTAGGTTAAACCACTGAAATACAAGTACAAAGAGATTTAAATAAATAAATCAATATACAGTAGTTACATTTCTTACCACTTTCAGTCAAATAGTCCTCAAACTTATATCCTCCATACATTAATTTAAGTGTATTAACTGATACATTTTTTAAATTGTTCATTTCCTCGTCAGTTTTGAAAGCCCATAAATATATAGTAGATCCTCGTCTAATTGCAGCAATACACCAACCATTCTGATTTTCAATTGGAGTGCACAGTAATGAAGTTAACAAACCTCTCCAACACACAAAGTTAGCTAAACTGAATGAACTAGATGAAAAGGAAAAATAAGAATAGCAATATGTAGTAAAACATCAGGCTATTAACTATTCATAGATAATTCTTTTGAAAGTAAACACTTTAATCAAAATTGAATAGATAACCAATTACAACAATTTTTTGGTATAAACAAACAATAATGTTCGGAATGAGTTGTGTATGATGGGCATCCATATATTTAGTAAAAATTCAATAAGTGTAAATTGTTAAGATCTCTTTTTATTTGTTGTTGTTAACAAAACATTAACTAGGTACTAACAATTTCTAAGTTGACAGTATGTACCAAATGTTAGTCCAGTACTGCAACTACAAGTGTAGGATGTTTAAAAAATGTCGTTTTCTATGTTTGAAGCAAATAATTAAAATTTAAGAATTTCTATTATCTATTTTTTTAATCTATATTATGGTTATTGTTTAATCTTGTATAAATTTGAAATGTCTAGATGCATAGATAGTTTTTGAAATTTAAACGTTTAAAGTGTGGTTTGCGCGGCCACATGTCTCCAAGGAGACCAGCGATTTCCTCCGAGACAACAACATCGGCAGAATTATCCAACCTCCGTATTCACCAGATATGAATCTGTGCGATCGTTTTATTTTCCGTACTATGGAGGTACATCGAGCAAACAATGAATTCACCGATCGAAAGTCTGTTGTAAATTTCTTGGATAATCACTCGGCTTCGTGAGGATCTTCAAAAGATTATTGACAAGAATGGGGAATACCTTGTTTGAACATTTGTTAATTTTTGTAACATACCTATAAAGGATTGCTTATGAATCTGTTTGATAATTGAATATACATATACCTACTGTTTTAATAAAAACGACATTTTTTAAACCCCCTATATTATCAAAGGTGGAGTGTTAAAAGTAGATTTGGATTATAAAAATATATGGGTACAGATGATAAAAATAGAGTATGAGTTATGAAGAAGACTTTTGAAAGTAGTTGAGACGAGAATTAAAGAGACCATGAAGTGTTGGAATAATAAGTAAAAGAATTTTCAAAAACTCATTCCCTACATACACTACAATAACTTGAAAACAGATTTATAAATTTGTAGCCTATTGCATTTAATTAAAAAATGTATTTAAAGCTGTCGCTGCAAAAAAGATATTTCATCAATTTTCAATTAAAATACAACGTTTAAAAGCTTAGAATGTTTTCTTTGTTTATGAGAAGTTTTATAAAATATAATGTACAAGCAATAAGTTTAAAACAGATATTAAAATCAGGGTGGCCAAGCTGGTTAGCCGAAGTACATGGATAAAATTCAAGTACATTTTCTATATATTTTCAAATTTTTTCTACCTATGTAACTCTAAATGCTCAAAAACATGTTTTTAGATAAAACAGAAACTGGTTTATTCAATATGTAGATAAGATAAAAATCATATAAAACACATATAGTACAATTTGTAGATACAACAAAGTTAAGTATTCAGTGTATTTCTAAATAGAATAGGTTAAGTAATAGTTATAACTGATGTGCATATGTCACTTAATAAACACGCGTCTCAATGTCCCTCCAGCAGCAGCATGTGTCTCCTCTCTCACCTCCAGAAGTGCAATAGCCTTTCTCTTCTTTGATTGCGCATTAGACTATTGCTCCCTCTCCTTCCTCTGATTTTCCTCCAAGGCTTTATTATATCTCGGGTTTGCTCCAACAGTTGCCTACAAATCAAAGACAGAGACTAACTGACAATTGCTGTTCATCCAATTCCAACTGTGCTGCAACACCAAAATGAAGAGGTGACTTGAAGTCTTTATCTTTGGCTGGTAGAATAGCTTCTGCCAACTGGAAGGGGGATGATGCTTCATCAATAATAGACTGCTTGATATATCTGTAGACAATAATATATGTATTGTAAAAAAAAATATCAAATTTATAAGATTAAAAAAAGAATATAGTAAACAAACTAGAAAAGTAACAAACAATATTTATATCATAGAGTAAGGCTACTCTATGGTTTATATTGTCTCACCTTTTTGGGCATACTTCAAGGCATCATAGAAGAAAGGAATCAAAGGATTTGCTGTTTGGAATCTGTGCAGAAAAGGTTCAATGATGGTACAAATAGAAAAAAAAACAAGTCTTGCCTACAACATCAGTTCATCATTGACAGCAGTTTGTATCCACGCGAAGGATATGACAGATTTTTTAAAATTAGCTTCAGCAAAATACTTTTCAGATCAGGTATTAGTTCCAAAAAACGTTAAATTTCAAGCCATCTAACTGAACAGAATTTCATAGGAAAAATGGAAGATGATGTAACATCATGAAAGTCAGATAGATCTACGTACTGGTGAATATTTTTGAAGAGATAATAAGCAGCTCAAAACACCTCATGTAAGTTCCATGTAAAAGCCTTGTGACCAGTTTGTGCAGCTTCATGTACGATATGTAACCTACATGAGCCCACATTAATTATTTCGGGTAGACTGTCCTCTTGTCTTCTATGTAGATGTCAACTGTTTTTTTTAGCAATGACCAATTAACATTTGGTCCATCCATGCAGACAGATACGAGATTTTTCTATTTAATCTTTTCCAAGACCTCATAAAAAGCATTTAGTAGGTCCTCTTCTCTTGTGTGGCTCAAAATCTCAGAATCAAAATATCTACTAACTATTTTGTTTGTGCTCATTACTCAAAAAGCAAATAATGAAATCCATTTGACAGCCTTGTGAGACCTTATTCAGTGATTCATTGAACATGCAGACAAATTCAGTGGCATCTTGTAACTGTCACTAGCAGTTTTTGAATAAATGGAGCAACATCAAAACACAAATAGTATGCATATTTTGTGCGACCAAGAGTGATATCTTTTACAACCTGAGAATCCTCAAACGTAGAAGTAAAGAAATCATTGGTTGACTACTTCTTGCTGATAAAAATTCTTTCCCCTTTGAGATCTCGATATCAAATGCAATGGCTAAAGAGGTAATAAATAATATAATAATAATATTAAGATAGCTGTATTAGCATAGATCTCCTACAGGAAAAAAGCACTAGCTGCTATAACAAAATATATTTATAATTTTTTTACACAGCTAGTGTTTTTTTCTTACTTTTACTCATAATATTAGTGTACACAGTTGAGAGTTAGGGGGGTAGAGGAGCTAACCCTAGTTTGCTTGATTAGATTATAATAAAACATATTTCATATTCTGTGAGACCTTTTCATATGATTTCTTAATTTATCTGTATAAAAAATATAATTGCCCACCATGAAAAAATTCAAGTACACAATTGTAAATTCAAGTATATTTTAGAAATTCAAGTACATCAGTGAATTTCAAGTACACGTGGCCACCCTGATTAGTTATGCATAAGCCTTTTAGCTTGATATTTTAAAATTCCAATATTTGTATATTGGTGTATAATATACATGTACAAACATAGATACCTGTCAAACTGTCGTTTCTTCATCAACCATTTTAACAGCAAGTCTTTGTCTTGAGAATGTTCTGGAGGACGAGTTGAAAGCCATTTTTCAAAGCCTATTGTAAGATCATATGAAAATGGCTCATTTGGAGAAGGACAACCTTTATATTTGGCTAAAAATCGATTGTCAGTAAAAACACATTCATTGGCATCCACTGACATCTCACCCACTTCAGTTGGATATGTAAATTTAGGAAATGGTTGATCAAATCGAGCCCAGCCAGCTGATAAATCAAAATCTACCATTTGAAACTAGAATAGAAATGGATAATTAAAACAAAAATTAGAGATAAAACTTTAACTTATGACATGCAGATAGAAATATATAATCACTTAACATGACCTAAAAAGTATTTAATAGGACGTTAGATCATGTTAAGAGAACATAATTTTATTTCTATTTAATAACCCTTGGCAGATATAGGGAGAAGGGTAAAACTATCCCCTAACACCTTTTCAAATATGGCTTCAAAACCAATCAAGCAGAATTTTTCTTATGAACCTTTTGGTGTATTCTTTTGTCAGACAACCCTAAGGACACAATATGGGCTCTTAAAGGTTTGTCACAGAAAAAGATTCATGAAGTGAAGATTCGGTTGAATTATTAATAATTAGTTTGTATACATACTAGAATCTATTCATCATTCAACATTACTATGGGTATCTAAAAACACAAAAGCTTGTATCAAGAGTGCATGCCACCTTAGAGCCACTGGAAATTAATCTTATCTTATTCTTGTAATTAATTATAAATAGTAGATTAGAATGCCTTCAACTTTGGTAAATATTTTTTTCATCTAATACTTTAATCATATACTAAGTAAAAAATGAATTGCTAATTAGAAGTAAAATTGATTGTTCTCAAACAAATTAGCAAATAAAATCATTCCAAAACCACTAGAAAGTATCAGAAACTGACAGTAATTCATTTTAAACTATTGAAATACATTGATTTTTTATGGATCAGCCCTGAGTGAAGGCCTTTGCAGACCAGAGCAACCATATATACTAATGACAAATTGGCTTTTATGTTACATAAGAAATTATTCAGCTTAGGCAAAAAATGGTAAATATTACAAGCAATGTGTATTGCATTATGGTGACATTCAGTCATTTCATTAATTATGCAACAAACTAAAAATAAACCAAGTAGAAGGTGTACAACTGTAAAGTAATCAATTATTATTTTTTATTCACCAGCAAAGCCACTACGAGACCAGTTTCAACCTTTTTGGCACTCGCCCACACACTGACAGTCCAGGTTCGAGCCTATCTACGACTGATGAGACCCAAAAAGGTCGAAACCAGTCTCATAGTGGCTTTGCTGGTGAATAAAATAAATTAAAAATAAACCATTTACACATATTTTGACCAACAGATGCCACTGGCTTACAAAAAATATTTTCGCTCTACTACTGAAAATATGACATGTTTACTAGATTAAATTGAACCTCCTGATTTCAAATATGTAGTCCATTTTAGTCCCAGACATCTAGTATTTTTTAGTTACACATTTTAAAATTTTGAAACTGTCTATTTTAACACTTTCGTTTTCTGAAAATAGATTATTTTAGTCTAATATCTAGTTTTAGCTACAACAATTTTGCTGAAACCCAATAAGTGTTAATTATTGGTATCTTCATTCCATACCAACATTATATATTCTACATGAAAAACAATCGAAATTTTAACTATTAACACAGTAATATATTCACAGAAAAATGGTAATATTCAATAGTAAATGGATACAAGTTCATTGATCAAATTAAATCTACATCTAGTCTTTTTCACAAAATTTTGTTTAGATATCGATTGCTATTTGTATTGCATTACAGATTATCTTTGTAGAAACCAGCAATAATCTCACATCATGGCAGTGTCTCATCTTCCATTTTTAAAATGTCTTGGTAAAATCTCTCACCATGTTCATCAGACATATCACCAAGATTGGCTAAAAGATTGTTGACAATTTTGACAAAATGAGGGGATTTGTAGTTACCCAAGAAATCTGATACATCAATTGGAAGGACTGTCATGCAACCTTTTCTAGAACATTTGTAATTTTTTGTAAACTTTTGTCTTTTAATTTGTGGTCCATTAAACACTCCAGCTCTTAGTTTTGCATAACTCATTTTGAGGAATTTTTGCTGTAAATATTGAAAACCAAGCTGATTGTTTTTAGAGCTTTGACAAAATATTTCATGAGTCCTAAGTTAATGTGTAGAGGAGGGGGATTTTATTGACTGTGTTCACTAATGGAACATACTGAATGTTTTTAACACCAGGAATAAACTTTTGTCTCAGTGGCCATCTTGTATTGGTGAAGTGGTTGACATCTTCTCTGCTGTCCCACAAACCTAAAAAGCATGTGTATGTATCCCATTTGTATACCAAGTAAAAGAGTGACAACCTTGAGATAGCTTATTACATCAAGTAGTCTTTCCATGTTGATGTAGGATTCTTTCATGGCAACAGCATGTGCCAATGGAATGAAAGGATGATGGTTACTGTTAGCAGAAGAATCTATGAACAATCACAATTCTTTGTTTTTGTTTTGAAAACCAAGTTTGTCAAATAAACCCTGAACAATATTGCATCATTCATTGAATAGAATTTTGTCTATTGCAAAATACAGAAATATGTGTTTTAGGTGCCAATAAATTCCATTCTTTCAAATGAGAGCCAAGAATTTCAGCATTCTCTTAGACAAGTAGAAATCCCTCACAAGATCATAGAGTAGTGGTTTAGTAATAAGTTGGGGATTAGAAGTAATGGGTTTATTATCACCTTGTTGTCATATTGGGATATGTTGTCATCACTGGAGGGAAAATCATTAACTAAATCAGTATTTTCTGGTGGTTTAGGAATCACCAAATGTTCATCATGGGCACTGGCCTTGTAGCTGATGCACAATTTGGATAGACAATTTTACTATGTGTCTTTCTTGAATGGCCAACAACACTGGCATTGCAAAAGGCATAGACTTTCGCTTGCCATTCAAGCATTGTGTACAACAATAATGTGGAGCCCAACATTTTGCAGTCAAAATACAAACAATAAGCAAGTTGAACTCTATGTGACACATTTTTGCAAACACTCAATAGCATAAATTGAATGCATATATAACAGAAATTGTCTGACTATTTTTGAATTCAAAACTGCTGACCATAATTGTGAAATGCTTTACAGTTGAAATGATAACTAAATATTATACTATTTGGAAATTCCAAATATGTTGCATAATAATTTGTTAGTGAATTCTGTATCCAGCCAATCAGAACTTAACAACAAATTGACATTACTTGGAAATTCCACATGTGCATAATGATTTGCTAGTGAATTTTATCCTTGGCCAATCAAAACACAGCAAACAATGTTGAAAGAAACTATTGTTTATGTGTTCTATAGTGATAAACAATGTTACAATTTACTTACATTTTATGTATTTACTTATTTGTTGTATATAAAATGATTAAAACCACACTATTTGCGATACATTCATAACTAAAAATCTTGATGTGTTAGACAAAAATGGATATCATTTCATACTCAGAGCCATCGAATTACTATTGATTCAGTAAAACATTTTTTATAGTTGTTAATTTGTAGATTTTTTTGGATTTGTATTTTTTAGGCTCTAGTGGATATACCAACAAAGTTTAACTTTTGGACATGGTTATGTTATCTGCCTCTAACTCCATTCCATTATCATTTTTTCTGTCTTTGCCAGATATGTAAAATGTACCCTGGAGATAATTAAATTGTCATAAAAATTATGTGATTTCAGTGTTATTTTGAAAGAGTTTATAAATTATAAATTAGCTTATGTGGTATATGGTATTGTATTAAGATAGTTTTATTTATCATCTATATTTTTTAGAAAAATAGATCTGGCATTCTATGGATGTGAGATTAGAGTGTATGTATGATATTGTACAGGGTATGCCTAGAAAACTATTGGATTCAAAAAACAATTTCTAAATTTTAAATAATTCTACTAAAATGCTACTTATATTTACCATCAGGATAAGTTTACTTTGAAATTTAAAAACACAACATAAAATTAATCTTACCTATTGAGGAAATTTAAAGAGAATTTGTAGAATTTACTACTATGAATCACATTTTGGGATGTTGAGGAAGTAATGTAACACACATTGACCTGTCCAGTAGTAGAAAAATGCAGTCTGTTTGATAAAAAATACAAAAATAAATCAATAGCCATAGACAAAACAGATAGCAATGAACATAGTCTAAGATGAAAGCCACTGATTCATTCTGTTCTGAGATAAAATGGTCAGTGGAAACACAGAAACTGACTTAACTGTTCATTGATAATGGAGTGTGTCTAGACTCCCTAGTACATATTATTCTATAGCTCAAAAATAATAACTCTCGCAACATTGTGACAGATGAAGATTTGCAGTTGTTTACATGATTTTAATACCCACCCCTACTCAAGGTCACAAGGTGGGCCCTCAAAGTAAGTCACTCTGGTTGAAAAGTTTATTTTTTTAAATAGTAAAAAAAATTACAGTCAAAATTACATATTATGGCCCATATATGTCAGGTTTTTGAAAATATTGATTTTTGTCCACAGGGTACAACCTGAGAGCCAAGCAAAATAATATTTTTATTAAAAAATTAAATAGATTTTATAAAATATGCACAATGGTCTCCTTAATTCCTGTAGAAAATGTCATAAAATTATGTTGACCCAATAAAAGTTATGAAACCTTTAGTGTCCAAAAGTGACCATTGTTCTAGAATCCAAGATGTTAGATAGAGAAAAATTGGAAATTTAATTCTATGATAAAATATGAACTGTTTATTTAAATGCCTTCAAATTTGGATATACAACCCTGGCCACTTCTAATGCCCCTATGTCAAAAAATTGATTATTTTTCAATATTAGTCACAATATACATCTCCATACTTTATTGGAATCATATAATCTTATATATAAAGGATGTCCCTTATCAATCAATGAGTGGTTGGT
>JAUYWI010062377.1:0-15657 GCA_034780595.1 Parotoplana pacifica | reverse complement strand
CAATCAAAATAAGTTAACTACGGCCCTGGTAAACATATAAATTCCAATCACAAAATATTTAGTTTACCAAAAAACTTGAAATAGATTTCATTATCTCATTTTTAGATGTTAACATATTTGTTTAAACTAACATATTTACTTTTAATACATACAGAAAACCAACTTTTACAGGTTTATTTTTAAATTACTTTTCTAATCTCCTTTTCAGTCATAAAAAATCTCTTGTAAATTTTTTGATCAATAGAATTTTCTCTGTTTCTTTTTAAATTGACAAGTTTTTCATTCTGATGGTACTATTTTTTAAAATTTTCTGAAGAATGATGATACCCCCTCAATTTATGGTCTAAAAATCTGATTTAATTTCTTCATTCTAAGTTAATCTCAAAGTCCTCCAGTGTTAATAATGTTGACTGATCTAAATATATTTCTCTTCCTATTTTGGTAAAGCCTCTGATAATTTCAAAAAAAAACTGTTGGGAAATGTTTTAAGAGAAAAAATATTTCAATTATTAAAGTTATCTCTAAAGAGTTGTAAATTAGGTCGTTGTTTTGCTTTGAAATAACACACCCAGTTTACTTAGGTCTGGTCTCGATTATATTTTTAAGTGTCCTAATGATAGAGACATTTCTTACATTGGTTAAACTTCCAGACACTTGGTGACACAGCCTAGCCTAGCTCACTTCTCTCTCATCATTTCTTTCTTGTAATTGTAGAAGTTGTATTTAAAATAATTTCAGTGTGTAATCTTTCTAGTGATTTCGACGTAAAAGTTAGAGAATCTCTTTTTATTCTTACATATATACCATATATCTCAATGTTTAAATTTCTTAATGGTTTGTAGATTTTAATTAATTAATTTTTCATGTTTATTTTATTTATCTCATTGCAGAATTTTTAATTCGTTGTTCTGTTTAAATATGTAGATTACTGATGATGACAAATTGTCGAAACCTGTTTTATAAATGACTTTTGCTGTTCTTATCTCGATATTTTTATTTTTTATTAAACCATCGTCAATACTCAATTTTAGTTAATCAAATAATTAAATAAAACATAAAAAATGACATAGAAACTAAAAAATAATAAACATCAAATTCAGTAAAAAAAAATGATAAAAATCAATACTGAAGTATAAAGAAAAATTATCCACAGCAATCTTCTTTAAACTTTAGTTCTTATTGTCCAATATCTTGGAAAGCTGGTATTGTTTATTGTCAATAGAGCGCTTTATTAATTCTTCTTTTTGGATTAGTTTTCATAATAAATCCATTATTCAAAATCTGTTATCATAGTTAACCTTTATCCTATTAAAAACATCCTCTCTAAGAAACTTGTTGACAAAGCTCCCACTACTAAAGATTCTTCCTTAAGTTATTTCTGTCCTCCTTATTTGAGTAATGTCATACACATAGGTTAGTGAAGAGACTCTCAGACATTGCTAAAAAATATCAAGTTTGCTTTTCGTATAATCCAATTGCAATTACTTTTCAAATCTAGTGTTGTTTACTAATTTACTAGTCAATGGGATGTTGGCACGAACTACATAAGTCGTGTTAATGGGTACCTAGAGGACTTACACACCAAATGTGAAGCAAACCGGACAACTTTAATTTTGGACCTGATGACGTCATTGGCTCTTATCAATTTTTAAAACAAATTCTGTCATTGAATCTTTCCAAGGTACATGTGTGCCAAATTTCATCCAAATCGGTCCATGGATAGTATGATTTTCTAGGGGGTCATAACCCTCCCAAGGACAACGAAACATTAAAAAAGTGAAGGCAAGGAAAGGTTAACCCTCATTATATGCGCCTGATATGGGGGGTCTAGAATATCATACTTGTCATGTGAATGGATTGAGCTGAAACTGAAATATGGAATGTTTTAGTGTGAACGATCGACAATGAGGTCAAGCTAGGGTCGATGACGTCATCATAGGTCATAGAGAACCAAAATGTAAATGTATTTCACTTCAAAATTTTGTGTGTAGATCTATTTGGTTAAATCAATTAAAAAATATGAAAAAATATTGATTATCAATTTTATAGGGGGGGAATCAATATTTTTGCCTAAAATCACTTAAATAACTTTAAAATGTAAACCAAACATCCTAATATGCTCACATTTGAGAGATTTAGAATTAGGAAGGCATTAGAAATAAAGTGTTGGAAAATTGGATGTTTCACATTTATGGTTGCTGGTCTATGTGGTCCACCATACCAGGGCAGGTCCATTAAAATTGATTTTCTTCAACATTGTATTTTATCATAATTGAATTACTCTAAATGGGTTTTAAGAACAACAACAAAACTAGCAAGCGACAAATTGGTGCTGTAAAAATGGCCTTTAGTCGACAATGGAAACCACAAAAAATTCCCATCTTAAATCTTTTCAATTGGTATCGAAGATTTTGGACAACTAACAGTTTCAAAATAACTCATAGGTGATTAAGGCGCGAGTGTACACTTTTTCGTGGATATGGGTGTGTTATAAGAAATTTGTTTTCAGTGCCGAAATGAGGTTACTTTGAATTACCTTACATAACCCACAACTTCTGAAAAATCGGATATTGGACATGGGTTAATGAAGCCATCGTAGATTCTTAAGAAGGATTTTAAGCAACACATGTTTACAACTCTAAAGTGAAATGAATAAGTTTTACATCGTCAAACAACCACCCTTTAGTTTTGATTGAAATCAGTCACTAAATTATGTAGAATTTTTGAAAATTCCATATTTTTAATGTGTTGTTTAGGCTCTTGCACAAAACCAGTTGACCTTAAATTCAGACTTTGAATAAAGTTATCACTTTTTTACGTGGAATACTAAAAGTGTACCAGAAAAAAGTATATGCCTAATTTGAAGGTATTCTAGGTATTCTATCATAAAATTAGATTTCTGATTTTTCCCTATCTAATGTACATACATACATATATATATAGGATTTACAAAAATGGTCACTTATCGATATAATAAATTTTCTAACTTTTTTTGCATCAATATAATTTTATAAAAATTCTATAGTTACTAATAAGAGAGTTATGAATCTTTTGTGTCAATATGAAAAACATGTTTGCATTATTTTTTTGTTATATAAAAAATATTGTATCTGGCTCTCAGGTTGCACCCTGTGGTCATACAATGCTTAAAACTGAACAACTTTAGATTCTCATTAGTTACTAGATCGTTTTTAGGGTTTTAGAACCAATTCTGTAAATAAATTGATGATTTATAATAAAATAAAATTTCAGATTTTTCCTCCACAGTGATCACTAAACCGTCAATATAATTTTATGATTTTTTAAATATTTACTAAGGAGAGTATTATGCATCTTTTTGCTGTAACATTATTATTACAAAAAAAGAAGATCTTTGCTTAATTCTCAGGTTGTACCCTGTGGACAAAAGTCAATATTAAAAATAAATATTGAATAATGAAGAGTTTCTAACATGTATGCGTTATTTTTAGTTCAGGATTGATTTTTTTAATAGAATTTTAAAAAATTTGAACATTTTGGACTATAAACTGATCCAAAACATTTATTATTATTTAAAAGTATTAACACGACAGTAATATTTTGTACAAAATGAAAATATAAAAAACTGTTAGTTAAACAGATTCTATAATTTTCCTCATAATCTCACTGGAACTTTCATGAGCTCTGTTCATACATGCCGCTGTAAAGTTAGGTGGCTCGTTTTATAAAAAAAGTTCTCAATTCGTTAAATTATTAAAAATCTGGACGTAATGATTCCAATCGTTTGAAAATGAAATTATCGCAAAGATTCCCATCAGGTGAATAGGGTGGTTGAAATATGGTCTAATGTTCTTGGTGGCTATGAATGGGCTGTACGACAGACAATATGTTGCCGAGCATTGTCATGCATCAAGCGTGATTTTTCTGGCATAACAGATTGAGACAAATATAGCAAAGATATAGCACATAGACATAGCAAACATATAGCTCATAGACATGGCAAACATATAGCAAAGTTTTAGCACATAGAATATGTAAGAGAAATTTTAAGAAAATATTTGTTAACAGCAGATGACCTTTTCCGATGTTTTGGCCACCTTATTTTTTATCAGTCGATTACTTTTTACGATGTGGCCTATATTTAGATAGGAAAAGGTAAAATTTAATTTCCTAATAAAATATAGAAATTCTTTCATATTTGACATACCTATTCTTTATCTGATATGTTATTAGTGTGTCAAGTAAAAAAACGCTTTATATGAAGTCAAAAATTGAGGTCCACTGATTTGGGGACCGAACCAAGACAATAAATCGATAATCAATATTTTTTTAAAAAATATTTATGGATTTGTATTATTGAGTGCCTAGTAAACATACACACCAAATTTGGATTAAGTGTCCGTGGGTCTATAAAAATCCGTATTAGTCTTGTTGATACACCCTAGCAACCGCCTAGAAACGAGTAATATGTTATAGTAGTAAAAACAACAATTCACCGATTTAAGTAAAATTTTCCGAAATGAAAAAGAAGAAAATTAGATGATGTGTACAACAAAAATTAGGTTGATAGGATGTATATTATTTCGTAATAAAATCGATTTTCTACTAAAAGTTATCTATTTAAATAAAATATATGAATAAAACAAAAATAAATGAAGTAATATTGGCCAAACAAATTACAAAGAAATCTTGAAATAAATGAAATTAATATGGGTAGCTATGATATTTAGGTTAGCATGACTCTAAAAAGATATCTCGTATAAAGTAACTAGGGATTCCAATATACCACTTAATCAATTCTGGTGATGCCATTAGCAAGTTTTAATAAATCCGTTGGCACTTTCGTGTTTATTCGTACATGGTAATACTCATTTGCCATCTACCAAAGGAGTAGCTTCCAACCACTAAGCCAACTCAGAGATTAATAACCGCAATTAATCCTGAAAGTTCGCCCGGAATTCGAACCCACGCTAGATGAAGAATTGAGGATCTTCACCAACTAGAGTCCAACCCCTTTGCCAACTCGGTCACGGAGAAACACGACTTCTCAAAGATTAATAACCGTAATCAATCTTGAAAGTTCACCTCCTTTGGATCCTTACGGACAGCAAATATTTCATCCCAGCTCTTGAAAGTGGCTCCACAACCACATCACCAACAATATCTAAAAGCACATCCAACGTCTAAAAGAGACAATGTTGTTGTAATGAAGAGGCAGACAACCTTGCCAACATCTTCACTAAACTTCCCCCCCCCCCCCCAATCTCACCCCTATAGGCTTGAACGTCAGCACAAATGTGACAAAGCGCAGTATCAGGGAGATCTGGAGTAGAAAGGCTACCTACAGTCCACGGATGTGTGCCACGACATTCGCCCTCTCCAAAAATATATCACCGACAACCTTTACCGTCACCAAATTGTGACCCAGCACCATGTCAAAGTACTCACCCATTCTAATGATTTTCTCCACTTCATTAGTAAAAATCGACTTCCCGAAATGCAATCGCTGCTACACCTTAAAGAAGACACCAACGATAGTATCTTACATTGCCCAGCTTACGACCAAGTTCGGTTCAAAATCGTGGGTAATCCACCTTACAACGATACCATCCAAGTAAAACCCGTTAGCATTGTAGATTTCCTTACTGCGATCGGAAGTGCCTACCCACACCCCGCCCCCCACCCAAAGAGAGAGAGAGAGAGAGAGATTAAACAGCGATATCAGAGTCTAAACCTTAACTGATTTAATGAAATTTGACACCTAAACTAATTTTGGGGCGACGAGTAGAAATCCGTTGTCAGATATATTTTGTGGTTAGAGAAATGTCGATATTGCGCCATAGGAACAAAGAAAATGTAACTATTATTTTCAGGATAATCGATCACATGAAAACATACAAGATTTTTTATTTAATTCATTTTCCATTTAGCAACCGTTTTGCATACTATTCTATTCTATAGTGTAGAATAATAGTATGCAAAACGGTTGATAAATGGAAGCTATTATTGTATAACAACAAAGAACTTTTGAAAATGTATCCCATATAACAAAGATTTCACAAGCATTTGACAACATGTAACTATGTATGTATTATAGTTAACATATAACTTTCAGTATGCCACTTGGTCAAAAAGCGTGCTGGCTCAAACAACAAAATAAGCAAAATCATTTTGGGTAAATGCATTTTGTAGTTTTAGATAATATTTAAAAATATTAGAGCTAACAAATGTCTTTGAATGTTAGCTCTCACAAAATAGTTATTAGGAATGCAATATTGTGTTTTTAGATAACTGATATTTTAAAATGTTATGAACAAACAAAGTCAATAAGGTCTGAAAAATAATATGTATATACATACCTACCAAAATTTAAACTCTCGAGTAACTAAAGAAAAAATAGAAAATTTGAACATGTTGAATAACTAACACAGCTATTATACAATTTTGATTTTGGCAATTCTAAATTTTAAAATTTAATTTATCTGTATACAGCAATAAATAATCATAATATCTGGCGAACACCTAAAAAATAATTCTGTATATATTTTAAAGATTTGAGCTAACACACTTTTTGCATTTTTGGTCTTTATTAATTTAAATTTTTAAAAATCTAAGCAAACTCAAGCTAAAAACTATCATAAATTTCTTTCATATTAGAAATAACTTAAGGTGTCTTCTTCTAAATATTACATACACAATTGGGGAACGTTTTAAATTCATATTAACGCTTTTTTCCATAATCAACTAAAACAATTCAAGTAAATTGTAGATTGTTCTACACAGAATAAAAGTATTATATCGATATCAATATAACGCCAGCCATGCTTGCTATTTATTGACAATCAGAGTCGTGGCATCGTGTTAGGGGCAAATGTTAAACAACCTGATCGGATGTTGGCATTTCCTGACGTCAGATATTGCATTGTTGGAAATAATTGTATGGTCCAAAGTTCCACAGACCTGGTTGAAACTCCTCCTTTAAATTTACTAATATACACAAAATATTTCTTCTATTTGAATCACAAAGACTAACCCTCCACAAAAAAAGATACCTTACATACCTATGTTGTTTCCTAATATACCTAACTTAAATTAATTCAAGTTGTTAGTTAATAAATATGATTAAATAAGCTTTTGAACTATCTACCTATCTGATATCATTCCTGCCTCAACTCGAGTCTATTACTACAGTAGATCGGATGTTTATTTAATTTTTTGCTGCCCATTAATTACAAACAGATCTGCTCATTCTGAAAAGTTAATCTTTTCACTGATAAAGTACCATTATAAGGGGATCGTATAAAAGTGAATTATTACTTTACTAAGTAGTTGATATAAATTTCCAATTAAAATTTCATTCTATAAAAGATCAACAGTCCTATTTGAAAAAACAAATAAAAAAACTTAACATTTTTTATTTTATTTGAACACGTCATACTTTCTTCAAATTTGTTGATTAATTGCAATAAGTAGTTCATTCAAAACCAATTTTAAAATTCAAAAACATTTAGGTAAATACAAAAATTTGATCTACCTATACCTATATCAATAAAATTAACGTCTAAATTGATACTTTCATTGATGTAAATGAATGAAATAGGTAAATGAATAAATAAATTGATGAATGGGAAACATAAGGTACCATACACTGAATTAAATAGAGACAATGAAAAGTACTTTGTCAATGTAAAAAGTAAATAATTGCATAAGATAAGTACTCGTAATTAGATAAATTCCAAATAAAAAAATGGAAGTAAAGAAATACAATACTATAGAAGTGAAAACAAAGTTCTATGGAAAGATAGAATTATCAACAAAATCAGTAGATCTAAAGTTCCTAAATTTAAATAAATTAATGTTATCAAATAAGTAGCAATAAAAATTACTATCACAATTCACACATGAAATCAAGTTGACATATACTAATTTTGACTTGTTTTCTATTACGATTACAGGCAAAAATTCTTATACAACGCAATACAATCCACCAGCTGTAAAAGTAGCATTCTTTGCAGGATTGGGAACTAATGTGAATCATAAACCAAAACGAAGATCTAAAGTTCTTTTTGATGTGGTGATTACTAATGAAGGCGAAGATTACAATTCAACTTCTGGAATATTCATGGCCCCAGTAAACGGCTTATACAGTTTCTTTGTAGCGATATCAGCACAAGGAAAGAGAAAAGTAAGTCATCTAACTTAGGCATTCGGACTTAACTTGCAAAAATGGTGCCTACCTTAAACACCGAGAAATCCGATAAACAAATCCCAAAAATACAACAGATTATTACAATTGATTATTATATTCTATATTTATCAATATCTAATTTCTAGTGTGAGATTTCAGTAAGTACATTTTATATTTTAAAAGATTCCTCTAACAAATTTTAATGCTACATACGTATATATATATATATTGATACTAAAATTAATTTCGACATTTTTTACATTAGGCAGCTGTTCGGCTTGTGCACAATTTTAAATACATTTTGGATCTTTGGTGTGAAAGTGATCCGTGGTCCACTGCAACTACCCAAGCAGTTCTGAAATTGGCATTTCAAGACCAAGTATGGATTGAATACAGAGATCGAACAAATACTAGTGAATTGTTTCATCTCCATGGTTACATGTACAGTACATTTTCTGGATACCTCATAAATGAATTATAAGTATAATATCATTCATATTAATTACAAATTTATTTATCATCATCTGATTGCATTTATATAATAACACAAGTTTTAGAAATATTACACAATACAAAATGCCCGCAGTAGTTCCTATAATCTTTCACTGAACTGTTTGAATCGATCCATTTCAAGGAACTCATAAAAGTGTAATTATCTGTGCAAAATAATATTCTGCTTACTATATTTCCTATACAGAAACTTATTACATAACAACCAATCATTAAATGTTTCTTCCACTAATAAAATACCTAATTCTATCTTTGCTGGTGTATCTAAAATATTATAAAATCGCGTTTAGATAGATTAGTCTCTATTTTTATCAAACACTTGTCTGGATATAACATGGTTAATTTATTTATTATTCACCTTGACATATTTTTTCTATCATTGTGTCAAAATTTTGTTTAAATATCTAATGTTAACTAATGTATAGACTGTCCTAATTAAAAGTTTCGCGAAAAACAGCATGTCATTTAACAAATATTTTACCAAAAAATTTACAGAGTTACCTGCGCAGTTATAATTACAATTTGTAACAACAGTTATGATATTAATCAGTAACCTATTTTCCACCAATTTCAATGATTTTCAACAAATGCAAAATAAGTTCGTCCAGAGTAAAATTTGGCAACTCGCGAGACAAGAAATCGTGAATATCATTTAACGAATCAAAGTTTATGTTTGGTCGAGCTGCCTCCAATCTAGAAAATATCTATCTATCACATATGTTTAAGTCAGGAGAATAGGCAGGTGCCGTACCAGTCGTATCTTTCGATTCTCTAAATATGTCATAGTTCTTTGGAGCAGTGTGAGGCCTTGCGTTATCCTGTTATAGTCACATGTTTTCAGCCAAAATTAGATTACATAGATTTTTTAAATGTGCCTCCATGCGTGTCAAGAACTCAATGTATCATTCGGCGTTTACAGATTCATTAAGCTCCAACATTGCTGTACTAGTGTATTATGCTGTTGTCGTTTAGTCAAATAGGTAGAATAGGAGAATAGTCCATTTCTATGTTTTTTCGCAAAACTTTTTTTTAGGACAGCCTATATTTTTTAACAATACAGACTTGTTTAATGTTGTCTAATTTGTATATAAAAAATATTGTTTGCTTTAAAGGTGATATATTAATTCTCATAAAAAATTTGTAAATATAAATTTGATTCTACGTCATATTATATTTTGTAAAATTTATAAAGTACAAATTTCAGTTTATAGAAATAAATTCAAATATTGTACTGTTTTTTTATATAGCTAGAAATGTATCTAGAATTTAACTAAATTAATAGATTTAAGAACTGGATAAGGTTAGACTAATTATTTTCGAAATAACAATAATTTAATTAACCTTATAGCATTCATCTTAACCCAAATAATTTGATCAGATTCCAAATTAGATCAAGATTTTGTCTTAACCCTTCATCATATCATACTGGTGGAGGTGGGGAGGAGATGACATCGTCCTCCTTAGTCATTTGGAAATAGCTCGTTGTAATCTCTATGACATTGGGCAGCAGTGCACCAATTCAATGGCAGACAATTTTGTTGCCAAGCATTGAAATATATATTATCTTTTTTTAAAGGAATGTAAGTTATCATGATAAAAGCATAATGCTAAATCTACAGGTAATACATCGGTATTTTGAAACTATTTTTATAAACTGGGCCCAATTTAAGTAAATAAAAAAATATTTATAATTCAATCAGTTTGATTTTTCAGATGATTTGTCTAGTTGGAAGAAGCATGGAAAACATGAAGTTTAAGGAACTAACTAGGGGCTTTGTAAAACGCCAAGCATTTCTAAGGTTAAAATGAAATTAAACGGCAAGACTTAAAATTAAGAAAAATAAGAAGAAAGCTACATGAAATGTAGTATAATATCTACAATACTTATATGACATTTTTTAAATATTAGTATAGATATAAATATTAAAGATTTTAATTAACCAAATCTTTAAAACTTCTATTTTTATTATCTAATTTCTTAAATCAAGCACCAATATCTAATTAATTTCCTTATACGATACAATTGATTTTATCGCTCTACTGTTCAAAGAAATTATAATTAATCTTTTATTTACAAACTCAGGTAAATGAATTTTACAGGAATGATAGTGGAGTCTGATAAAGGATAAAAGGGAAAATACCAAAACAACCAAGAGGATTCATTCAAGGGTCGCGTGGCGGAAAGGGGGCAATCATTTTTTACATATATATATCAGGAATTACAGGTAAAAAATATTTAAAAAAACACCCAGCCACCACCACAAAATTAATAGAACTTTCCTGCAGTTTATATCTAAAAGTAGATATAATATGAATTTACACCTAGTACTACAAGTAATATCATTAGTAAACCAAATCTTAATTATTTTAATAATAGATAGCAAAGTATAGAAAATACCTGATTTACTAAATTATGAAATGAACGTTTCTGTCTTTAAAAAAGTCTTAAAACAAAGTCTCGTTTTTTAACCGCGTTTTAATCGTGTGTTCTCCCACTAGTGATACTACGGCCTCAAATATTTTCAATATATACTCTTTAAATGCATTCCTCAATAAACTAACTACCAGCGATCTTTCTTATCGATTATTAGATTATTAGTTTTTTTCCAAGTTAGTCAAATTCGGCTGAATCAATTTATTTGAAATTTGGAATCTGCTCACCAAATTCTATTGTGGATTTATTGACTTCAAATTTTTTTGTGTAACCCATCCCCCTCATGGTCACGAATTTGGTCCCAAAATGTACTTTTTACAGAAAAAAACAATTCTAAAGCTAAAGATAAATATTAGTAAAATTAATTAGTGTGTTACTGAGTGGCCAATCCACCTCCCAAAGTCCGCGGCGTATGTGAAAATATGTTGGTCCTCTAAGGGTTAAGGAATAAATTAGCCTTTTAAATAAACCATATTCATAGAAACGTAGCTGATGATGTGTTGATATCTTTTATAAAAAGTAGTATCTGCTCAATTTAATGCAAGGTGACATGACATATTCGGCCTAATTTGTTAAAAATTTTAATTAAATATTTTAGATGATTATCGGTATATGTAATTAAAAATAAATATTAAAAATTATAAATATTAGAACACTTTAGTGTAAAATGCAAAGCATATATCTAAATTAGATACAATATCACTTACTTTTTTAGATATTGAACAGAGAAGTAGTCAGCAACAAATAACTTTTCTAAAAATAAATAAAAGAAATGTGTAAATTCGTGTACCTACTAAATTTTAAGAGAGTCCATCCCAGTAAAATCATACTCTTATATTTTCGTGGAAGTTGTAACTGGTAGTCGATCAAAATCCTGTTTCTTCGACACTTCGTGTGACGCATTGTGATTAGATTAATACGTAAGTAAATCGCAAAAAAAGACGATCAACACATTTGTAAAAAGTTCTAAGTCAAATTTAGAAATAAACCAATGGTATTAAGTTTGATACCAAGGTCACAGTGAGTGTCAAATATAGTAAGTTTAGGTGTAGCCATGCCTCCGTTTTGTACCGCTATGTTTTGTAAAAAGTTTAAGTCAAATTTGAAATAACCTATTCAATCATTAAAAAAACTACTAGATGCGACACTTATTTTTTGTTTGTGGCATTAGTGGTCCAATTGAAAAATCTCTTTTTACTTTAAAGATTTAATTGAAATTATCAGAAATATTATTTATATTCTCTCAGAGATATTTTGCATAAATTCATATTCTCAGTAGCAGTCTGTTTTGAATAAACAATACATTAAAATATTTTATCAAAAATATGTATATAAGATACATTAAGAAACGTTATAGAGGATAAGATTTTAAACTAATCAATTTCTAAATATCTACTTTATAAGGAACCATGAACAAAAAACAGTTAAATTTCTTATTTAAGAGCATGTTCAATATAGAATGACTTTAAAAATCTAATATATTTAAAATATGAAAAGATAGGTAGGTACTAAATGACAAGTCTCACAAAAACATGAATTTCTCAGTAACTATTTCATTGAATCAAATTAATAAACTTGACTAATTAATAAAAACATTACATTTATATACTGTTGACATTTTAAAACCATTAGGTACTTCAAAATGTAATTTCAAATCGGGCTACTATAATGCCACATCAATTTCTCTACTTTTAGTATAATTCATGATCAATAATCAGCCCGCACAGACGACATGAAAACTTAACCAGAGAATTTAAATCTGTGATTATGTTTAAGATTATCGATTTTTTAATGGTTGTCAATGTTTAAAGAGTAGTCGTAAATTTGTTGATAATTAATATTTTCAATTTATTTTTCACTGCATGGAGGCTGAATAATCGCTCACAATTTTTATTAAAAGATGTCCATAGTAACACAAGCGAGAAAATATTGAAATCAAAAATACACCTAAATTTTCTTCTTCAGATAGACACAACCTTTCCAGCTTACATTCATAAAAATCAATTATAAACTTATAAATTTAAAAATCTATGGATAAATCAATAAAAACGATGTTTGTGCATTTAAAATAGATCAATAAATCATTTTTAATTAATACACATCAATAAAAATGGTGTATGTACACAGTTGAACGTGTTTGTTTAGTAGAGAATTACTTTAGAAGTGGTAGTTAAGCTGCAGCAAAACAAGCATTGGATGATTTAAAAACAATATTCAGAACAGCATTGATGATATTAAAGAAACCAATCTCAGAAATGTGTCAAGATCTGTAGTGAAGTGGGCAAGGTTGTGCCTATCTGAAGGTGGACAACATTTTCAACATCTTTTATGAAATATTAAGTGTATGTATAGTACAAAACTGAACTTTATATTTTGAATAATAGGTTTTGTAAATAAATTTTGGATTTTTAATTTATTTCATTATTTTCTCACTTGCGTTACTGTATATAAATTTATTGATTCAAATACTACTTTATGATTTTTAAACAGAATAATTTTACATAATAATACACAATACAAAAAATATACATTTGACTTTTTTAAAGTCAGATAAAATTCTTGTTGCAAGTTAATGAATGCACCAGTTATATTTTCAATTTTTATGGACAAGCAAAGATTTTAAATAATGTTTTTTTTTGTTCTATTTTATGAATTTACATAGTTAACTGCGTATAAAAAGACTTCAAAAAGATTCGTTTTTTCTCAAACTTCCAAAATTTAAAAGAAAACAGTTTTGACAAAAGTATACAAACAATAGTGTTAAAATATGTCCTCTATTCAATGATAGTGACGTTTGTTGTTTTGTTGTCCAGCAACGTCACATAGCAAAATTACTGATAGTACGTCGCCACAACTTAATCTGTCAGCTGTAGTTGCCGATTAAGACATCGTTGAGTCGGGATAGGGCTTGATCTTGCATTATCTCTAAGCCAGTGTAAACGTTGTGTGAAATTTTTAACATTAGTTTATAAACTTTTTTGAAAATAAACTTTTTCTTTTTGATATTATCTAGAAAAATACATTTTTATTTTGCATCTCCCTATATATTTACATATTGTATCAATCAAAGTTGTAATTTGAACATAGGGATTATTATATAATGAAATACCAGACTCAAAATTATGTGATTTTGACTTATTGCAAACTCTCAATATGGAAAATCAAATACTTTCAGATATTTATAAAAACAATCATGATGCAATTTGACATATTTGATCATAAGTTTAACCAAAATCAATGCATTTACATTTATAATATACGCTTCTTGTCCATACTTATTTTAAAAGGTATAATATGTAAATTTTAAACAAAAAATCAAGACAAATCAAAATGCTTTCAAACAAAAATACATTATTGCCGTTTTATTACACATCTTCAAATTTTCATTCTAACAACTTTTAAATAGCCACTATTAAAATAATGTACTAATAAATTGCATATTTAATTTGAAGTTTCAAATGTCAACGGTTTACTTTTTTAAATTTGGAGCAACATATTGGAATAGCTTTTTATTTATAAATTGCCAGGTAAGTTATCTGTTTTGCATTCAGCATCTTTAGCCCAATTTTGACATTATGAAAAACAAAATGAAACGAATTAATATTATATAAGGTAACATCTAAGGTATGCCTTTTCTAAATGATAAGGTAAATGAGTTTGTTTCCTGGGTCAAACCCAGTACACTGCCATAGCAAAGTGTTTGTAAGTGTTCAACTAAAATACATAAATTGTAAAATAGTAGAAATGCATAATGTTCACAATATGGACCGACTAAGTTATGCAAAAAGGTTAGTATATCGTTATATTAGCTACATGTGCATACCAGTTCATCATTAGAATAAGAATTTGGGTTTTGCTGACAAAAATAAAGTACATTATGAACTAAAGAAAAAATATTAAATAATCTGCATTAGAAAAAATAGGTATGTTGTTAATCAAACTGGATCTTTTAATATTTTATTTTGTTTTATATTGAAAAAATTATAATTAGGTCAACACTAAGGACACCAATTGCAGGACAAATAACGTGACCTTCTTGGAGCGCTGGTCGAAGACTAAAAAAAATACCCACCAATATGATTTAGCGCAGGTACCCAAGCTCCAGACAATATTTCATTCTCACAATTTCAGCAATAACAAATATAGACTACTTTACTTTGAATAATATTGATCTTACACACAGCTGAGGAATTAAGTAAATTTTAGGTATTTTACATTGTTAAAATATAGTTACAATGATTTGACTACATCAGAAAAGATTACATTCTCACTAAGGTTCTTTTCTCTAATAATAATTTTTGATACGAAAAAAGTTAATAGAAAAGTACTATATGACTGACTGGTATCTGAAATTTCTAATGCTTATTCCTCCGTATCTTTTGAGAAGTGTCAGTAAATTTCTAAAATTATTTGCTAAACATACATACATAGAACTAAATCGGTTACGTCCAATTATTCGTAATTTTTGAAAATTCGTATATAATAAATTCGTAAATAATTTATTCGTATATAGTTAATTCGTAAACGATAATTCGTAAATATTTAT
>JAUYWI010062366.1:0-15663 GCA_034780595.1 Parotoplana pacifica | reverse complement strand
CAGATAGATGTTCTGTAAACACCAAGTTCTTGTGAGACTCTTGACAATTATCGCCCACATTCTATCATGCCTATCGCTCTACCAACCAATACAAGATCATGCATGATGGCATAAAGCACAATCTCCCTTCTAACAAATTAATAACACTGCACAAATCAACTTCCAAACAAATACTCAGTGATTACTGTTCTAACAATTGAACTATCAATGGCACAAACAACTTTCGGATGAACACTGAAAAGTGATTACTGATCACTATTGAAGCTGATTGTGACTAGGCTATTAAGCTTAACTTTAAAACTAAATATTCGTTTCTTAATTTAATTTATCAATCAAACTGGACAAAGCCTATGCACTTTAGTGTATATTCATTTAGATCCTATTTTGAAGAAAATGTATGAGCTAGTCACGTGACATAAAAAATATAGGTGACTGACCACGCACGATTTGTATGGCTGTTGCCAAATATTGGTCCAAACGTTAGGAGATACATATTTGACTTTTCTTGAAATTCATTCAAAATAGTAAGTCTATGAATACTGTTACCAAAGATAGCAAACATGTTGGCAACCAAAATGTAGTAGGTATTACTTGTCTATCTGTTAGCAGCTACTCATGTCATTTCCGTTGTGTCATTTTCCTTTGTGTAGTAGAAAATTATAAATTGATATCAACCGCAATTCATCAATTTCGACCAAACAAGTTGAAGATGAACGTGTAGTCCTACCTGCTTAGACTTTTAGAAAGTGATGAAATAGTATCGTACTTAGGTAATGTTAACTTCAATATTGTATTTATATATCAATATTAATTAGCCATTATAATCATCATTCGAAATAACCTAAATCTAAGACTATGGCAATAGATCATTAGATCTACGAACTTTGCCAGAGTTATATAGTAGTACCTACTTCTGAAAATGCCAATTTTTCGACACCTTTGGTTCGTTCAAATAAAACCTAGAGTAATCAAATTTGGTCAATAATTTGACTTTTGATTGGCTAAGTGTACAAATTCATATAATTAGTTTACTGTTTTTCGAATTACATAATTAATTCTTTAGTTAGCCATTTTTCTAAAATTGTTTCTTATTTATTTATACGTAAGTATTCAATAAATTATATTTACAATGATATTCTAGAAAAAATAAAATAGCAAAGATTATTTCTAAAAGATTGTACTATGCATATTTATTCTTTTAAATGTTGAGTTTTTACATACTTTGAACCAAAGCCTAATAAAGAAAGAAGACTCGTCAACTTGTTTAAAGAAACACCATAGAAAAGGCGATAAGCAATCCGCATGTGTGTTGTAAATCAAATTTCAAGATATCAAGATTAAAAATAATTAAATGAATAAAGTCAAGTCAGTCCTAATTAAAGTTTTCATTCACTCCTTAGTTCAAATTCTAATTAGTTACCCAGTAGTGGTGACATTACTAATTCATCAACAGACAACAGTAATGTTTAATCGAAAGACCACCAAAATTTTGTTGGCGTCCTAGCAAAACAAGATGAATAAACGCGGTGATGGATTAAAATAGCGATCTAGAGGGTCGGGTAAGTTCTAAAAAAAGATTTGAATACCTAGGTAAGCATTGTAATAAATGCTATCTTCAACTCAGAAATCGTATCCCAAGACTACTTTGACACTATGTACATTTCCAATATTCACAAAACAGCAAAGGGACAGCCCAATTAGCATTGAAGCCACCTTTGGTGACATTAAATAAAAGCTAATTTTGTAGGTATGTGTTTTTAATGTCAAAATAAATTTAATTGATTGATTTTTAGAACTATGAAATAATCCCTTACTCTATGGAACATCAGCTGGATATCAAAAATATGTATCCTATGAAAGCATACCTATAAAATTAATGGTATAACACTAAACCACGAATTAATATTATTCTATTTATCCTTAAAAATATAAAAGAACTTTAATGTTAACAAATGGAATTTAGATGATACCCTGGATTTAAACAATGAATTGTTGGTTTTGCTGATAAAACCAAAGACGTATAGTAGTATAGTAGGTACAATTGAAATCTGTGGATAAAACCAACCATTTTGAAATATGATGTTCTATTCTTGCAGTTACGTCATACCTACATTACATATCTATGTATTTTACGAAAAACTGTTTTGCCCGCCTCGTACATATAACGATGCACTAACTTCTTACCTGGTATTGCTGTACTCCACTGATTTTGCAGGTAAACAAGTGGACGGCGGAGGATAATAAGGCAAAGAGGCTGCTTGACGTTGGCGCTTCAGACGGTTGATCCGTTTTGCCTGCAAAGTGCAACAACTCATTAGGAGACCAAACGTCACCAGGAAGCCGACAGCTAACCCACAGACAAGCCCGACTAGCCACACAGGTATCCTGTACACTATCCTTGTTTGGGGTTCCGAGATTTGAGCAATTTCTTCATCATTTAGAGGATATTCCGGCAACTTCCGTTTGTCGGTTGGTCGCTTTCTGCCAAGTTTAATGATTGGAATTCGGGGCCGAAGAGTTGTCGGTATCCTCATAGGACGTGTTCCAGTACACAGGTTGTAAACAGCAAAAGCACTAATGACAGCGTGACTGGGAGGCCTGGAACTGGCCTCTACGACACAAGTTACGGATCCATTGAGCGTCAGCTTCTTTAATTGAGTATTAGCCGCGAATAGATTCCATTTAAGCGACCGAATTTCAAAATTGTTGGCCAAATTTAACTCTTCCAAACTGACAAGGTCGTTTAACGAGTAGGTCTCTAAATAAAACAATTTATTATTTTTTAAATTGAGATGAACTAGAGAGGACAGTTTGAGTAGCATTTTGTTGTCGATTTGAGTCAATTTATTACCACTAAGATCTAATCGACGAAGACGAACTGTTGAAGAAAATGTAACTGGTTCCAATGTCTGAAGTTGATTATCATTGAGCGAAAGTTGTTGCAAGTTCGATAGACCATTAAATGTTGCCCTGGACAGCGATTTAAGACGGTTGCCTCCAAGACGAAGATAGCGCAATTTGTCACAATTTGCCAAAGCTTTGTCATCAATCGATTCTATCAAGTTCCTGGATAAATCAAGCGTTGTCAATTTTGCACAATCGCTGAGCACCGCATTTGACAATCGACTTAGTCGATTTTTATAGATTTTGATTGTATTTAGCTCAGGTGTCCATTGTAACAGTTTGGGTCCCAAGGTTGCCAACGCTCCGCCTGGTTCAGAGGTAAAGGACTGTAGCTCAGAGAGACCTTTAAGGCTGTCTGCCGAAAGTACAGAGATTGGATGCTTTGGCAACAAGGTCAGGTGGTCCACCTTATCACAAACAGGAAAAATGTTATCTGGCAATGAAATTTGTGATTCATTTGATACTTGATCAGTTTCAATGGAGATTCGTAGATGTTTCCATATGACACTACACTGAAGTTGACTGTGAAAATTGCTTGGCAGTTTGCAGACAATAATTTTCTTATTTTTCGAACATTGACAATAGCTTTGACATGACGTAAACGCCAAAACTGAACTGTCTTTAAAAACAAATAGGAAAACTAGCCCTAAAATCCAAGCAGTCGATTTAAAATTCATTTTAAAACAGTTGTTAAAGTATAGCAAGAATTTGTTAAAGTCAAACGTGATTTTTTGTCAAAGCATAAAGAAATTTTTGACACCAGCACAGTTATATAATAAACGCTATCATGCACCCTGAAATGACGAAATTGTTACGTAGAACAGAATAACGTGAAGTCGGTACAATAGCACTCACGTATCTTCAGAAAACACGAGACTGACTTTGACAGCAATTTATTATCTTATAAATAGGTTGCACAGACAGAGCTCAAACAATCTTGTCTCTCTATGAATGAAATACTACGTTAACAAATCCCCAATTTATTCGTTTCTGATTGGTTAATTGGTATCGCTGTAGTAAAATGGTTGTAATTTTAGCTATGTCAGCTTGAAAGCGGTGATCCACTATCTCAAGTTGACCTAAATATTTCCTCTAACGGGCTTTGTTCAATAAATAAATGGCGTGATAAATTTTTGTTCCAAAATTCAGGAACTGCCTTGGTATCAGAGATTGTGTATAAGATATTTGGGTAGTAGCTTCTTTAATTTTGAATTAGTTAGCTAATATGTATAAGTTCATTTCAGTGGCGGATCCAGAAAATTGGAAAAGGGGGGCGCTAGATTTAACACTTAAAAATTCCGATTTAACTACTGTAGTGGATAAAAAAGATAGTAGCCTTAATACAGAGTAAATTACAATGAGTACTAGGAACGAGTGGTAAGCCCGCCCACCCTGCCTTTTACTGGGGGTGGGGGTGGCAAGAGTATATTTCTGCCCCCCAGAAAAACCGAAAATATTAAAATGCCCTTTTGAAAATTTAAATTACACTAGGTTAAAATGACTTGAACAAGATATCCAATACTTTTTTATTAGATACATTTATTGTTTTAAAAAAGGTAATAATAATACGATTAGGTAAATATAGCAGTTTTTATTATTTTCATGATTGTCTAGACCGCAACAAGTACCCGATACAAAATCAAACATCATATAGCAGCAGTATTGAAAGATTTATTACGAGTAGGTTGATTGGGTCTTTCGTTGTCAAACTGTGGTTCTCAAGCATATGGTGGGGTGCCTCTAATTTTCAAGTTGGTCGAAATGGGGTTGTCAAGATTCTCCAAAATAAATGCCCATCTGCGGTGCCAATACATTGCATGGTACATTTGCTGCATTTAACTCTGCAGGTCGGACAATTGATGCCATTCGAAATGCACTTGATACGGCAACTGAAATAAACAACCTCATCAAACAATCCCCTAAGCGACAGATGTTTCTAGAATCCATTAACAGTTTCCTGAAAACAAACAAAGCATTAGATCTTTATTATGTCCAACAAGATGAACTGTTCGCTCAGGAACATTTAAAGCAATCGTTGATAATTCTCTTCCTCTTCTAGAAACTTTTGATATTATCAGAAGTGAAGATAACGAATATGCCACAAAAGCAGCAGAACTTGTAATGTTAATAGAAAAAAATCAACATGTTTTTCGGACTCCATCGGGCCATGACAATAATTACGCTCTCTGAACAAATATCCAGAAACTGGAGGATTCATTTCAACTATCCAATAATCTAAAAGCAGTACATCTGAGTCACATGAGAAACGACGATTATTGTGATCTATTTTATGATAAGGTAGTTAGTAATGCTAATGGCAAACAGAACCACCAGTTTTACCGTGAGCCCCAGTTCGCTCGATGTAGGCGCCAATGACACCCACCAACATCACAAAGATGTAAAATCACACTATCGACAGCAGAATTTTGAGTCCACAGATTTGTTACCATAAGAGAGTAAAGCATAAAAAAACTCAAGGATACAATCAAGTAACTCATTTTGCGTCACTCTCAAGATGATCTTTCAAGACTTTGTCTCCAGAATCAATCATCAAGTTATGTAATGACTGCTTTTGCCTCCTAGAATTTCTAATAAATGATTATCTCTGTGACGCCTCAACGGAATCCCGGTTCGATCCCACTACGCGGAAAGACAATTAGACAACTCATTTGTACCTACCATTTTTCGGTTGCCAAAGTTGTCTTGGAAATTATTCATTAAATATCCCATATGATGTTACAGTTAGTCTTGAAACAGAGATTTATTGAAATTATGATATTTTAATTTTTGACTTGAAAAATCTATCAAATAAATTTCTTTAAAATTCAAGTTTATGTAGCAGAGTAAAAATATAAAATTGCTAAAAAATACAAAATCAATAATAGATAATTATCTGCCTTAATGTAAAAAAATCAATAACGGTCGGTTCTACTGTCCATAGGTGAAATTCGAGTTGAACTAATATTCAAAGGAGCTAAATAATATTTGAATAATTAAATATCAAAAGTTCTCATCATTGTTCAGTTCTAGTCCATTTAAAATTAAAATTTTGGTCCTTTTAGCCCGTTCCAACCGAAAGTCAACGTGAACCCATGACCTTGAAATGTCTGTCATTAGTTCAAATCGATGTTTCCCAATTTCAAAGCAAATTTGGTTGAGTACAAAGATATTTAAAGATATAATTAAATATCTTTGGTTGACTAATTTCGGAGATATAAAAAATGTCTTTAAAAAAACAGCGACAGTTAGCAGCGGCACAAAATTGATTTTTTTAATGGGAACTATCCTCATTTAACATGGGGCATGGGTGCCAAATAGAAAGTATATGAAAAGTGTATGTATAAAACACTCGGAAGTCTACCAGGTATACAAAAAAAAACAAATTAAGCGAATTTCGTAGCAATTAAAATTCTAAAAAGCATTTTAAATGCTACGTATTGGTAAAACACTCATTTTGAACACGCGCCTAAAAATACGACATTTTGATCAGGTATCAATGTACTACATCTTATATACGGCTTATTAAAAACGGGCATTTTAAATACGAAAAAGGCAATATGTGGATAAAAAAGCAACTGTGGAAGTTGAATTACATTGAGAAAAGACAATAAATACCTAACATATGTTAGACCTAATGCTACCCTGCGTTATATCATTTGTTCTCTTGAACCAATCTACATGAGCAGCCTGACTACTAAAACAGATTTCTATCTACTAAACAGCTAAACCACAAAATGACATTTATCAAAATTGTCACCTAACTAACTCACTGTGTTAAAAATATGATTATAAATGGTTGGATCTCAACAATACTTATAAATCAGAAAACTTGTTAGTATTTTTGTTCACCTGCCCTGACAAATTAATAATTTTATTGATTGCTTATATAAACCAAAAATAATATCTAAATTAGAACAAAATTTGTCGATAATGACACTACAATACAAAATAAAAATAATTAATAAATCGGAATGCAAGATTTTCAAAATGTGTCAGTATACAAAACTAAATCAGCAATTAGGAAATGTTTAATTAAATTACCTTTGAAATATGTAGGCGGGTGTTCCGAGCAAATCTGTACCGAGTTCACGGGAACGACCCCAGTAGGTCTCCGACCCTCAGCAGATCTGTACCAAAAATGTGTGTGTATGAGAGAGAGAGCATAAGAATATAGTTTCTCTTCAAAGAAATTTAATACCCCTTTTAACATTAACAATGGGCAGTAATTATAGATAATTTTCAATCTGAATTCAGGTGAGCCTTCTTTTTCGACACACTACCAACAGGTTAAATATTTAATAACTCTTACATTAGGTACCTACATATCATTTGGTAAGATGTGCTCGAACCACAGACATCCCCTATGATGCCTGTGGCTCGAACACCTGTCCTAGGTAGAGGTATTTGGCAAAAATATTCAATGAAAAAAACAGTCTATTTATTTACAACCAATAACAAAAGAAAAATCTACCAACATATAACTGTGTACCTATTATATGAAAATAATCTTTATTAGTGTCGTGTCTACCCTAATTGATTCGATAATTACGGTTTTATATAAAGTTTTTTATCAATTTAAACACGTATAGTCCTCATTCTATAGTGATCCATCATCGGCAAATTTATCGATTCTTTCAACTTACGCTGTGTTTAAAAATAAATTATTATTTCCCACTGGATTAATATAAAAATCTATGGATGCCGAATAAACCGTACGTATGCAAGATATAATTAAAATTTAAAGTTAATTGGCTAATCTAAATTCGTCCCAGAAACGCAAGTGATCTTCTGCAGAAAAATAGCTTTTCAACATGTCTGAGAAGCACAATTTTGCACACAGAATCACCAAACAAACTAAAAAAATTAAAAACTTGGATCCTAGCTTAGCTCATCAATTTTTGAAAAAGTTATGCATTTGTTGATGCTTGCAAAAAAAATCTAATTCTAGAGAAGTCAACCAAATTATACATTTTTACCCAATTTTACGTAATCATTCACATATCCTATGTGTTATTGTTGCTTTGCAGTACCGCTCGGCTGGAAGCCGTACTCACCGACCACAAGGGATCGGAATCTCCTTCTCAGAGACGAGAATATGCCTGTTTAGGCTCGCGAGGAGGCTATGCAGTAGAAGATTCCCATGGCAAAGTCGCCCAAGGGTCCCCTGTAGCGTCACGACTACGGCGGTGTCTTCCTTGACCCAGCAGATTACATCAACTGATAGGCAGAAAGCCTAAGTCAAAAACCACAAGGTGGCTTCGAGAAGAACTTTACACAGGATGAAATTTAATGGGAGCAGAACAGATGATAAAACGTCCAGTATCATGTTAAAACACCATTGTAGTCTTCCAAGATACAATTACCATGTTGCTTTGAACCAGATGATTACCCCCTAGGACAGCATAAGACGACCTCCATCTTATTAATATTGCGACAGAATATCATGAGATATGGCTATATGAGAGTCAGCCAGTCGCTTTAACCCTGGTGAAAAGCCGTGTGACCTAAACGTTACTTATGCCATATAAGTAATGTCAAATACTAAAAATGTTAACTCGTAGTTTTCTCAACGTGGGTAAGCAGACCGATTGTGCTTCTATGGTTAAGATGTTGAAGTATCTCTTGGCTTCTGTTGGGTACCAAATTTCAACTTAGTATAAATCAAGTGCTCACCCAGTTTATATTAGGTCTTTACCAACACACCAAAAATCTTTCTTTCTGACTTTTTTAAATGTTTTTATACTTTGAAAGAAATTTATTTACTTCGAAATCTTTGATTCCCCCCCCCCCATTTCTTTCAAAAATATATTATTTACACTTCGGCCAGGAATCCGATTATGACCTTTGTATACCAGCCCGTTAATATAGCGAACCCAGAAAGATAAAATGAAGGGCGTTTTATATGTCATGATCTTATAGATGAGAAAACTTAACGACATATACGTACATCATGACTTATGAAATACCCTACATAATTATTGAAACTTTCAGCCATTATAATTATCTACTATTAAAATTCAAACCAGCATATAAAATATAGGTCAAGAATATTATATTAGAATATTATTTATACAAGTAATGTACACAGCATTTATTTGACAATAATTGTGTTAGTTCAATCGAAGTTTTGTTTTCTTTGACTTTGATTGTTGTGATGGTGACATCGTTTGTTCACCACCATCTGAGTCATGAGTTCTTTTTTTACTTGACCTTTTACTATTACTTCTACTACTGATAGTATTATCACAATTAGTAGTATCTACAATATCCACGTCCATTTGGTTGCCGGATTCTGAACCATTCGGTTGCAAAGAATTAGCAACTGTTTTCAGTTGTCTTTTTTCTTGTTTTTTCTTCCTTGCTTCCCGTCTCTGCTGTTTTGCTAACTGTTTGAGCCTTTTCTTTTTGTTCTTTTCTTCTTCTGATGTAGCATTGTACGTTCTGAAATTTAATTTAAAAAATGACTTAATTCTAAAATAATCATTAACTTTTTGAATTTAAGTTTTAGTAACAAAAATGTTATTAAAAAATCTTTTCCAACAATACTATAAATTTCTACATTATGTAGAATGAAATCTTTACTGCAGCAGACACACCAAAAGTAAAATATAATAAATCAAAATCTGTCACGCCTTTGACAGTACTAACACCACAGAATTAAATAGTAATCTAACCAAAAGAAGTCTAAAATTATGGCTTCAAGATAAAAACAGCAAATCATGTGCATCTTGTTCTATACCCAAGCTGAAGCATGACAAGATGGTTAGTCCATCTTGGTGATTGAAAGTATTATCTAGTCCATCCGAAAACCATAAAACAATCCAGTCAGAAATTTTTTATTTAAATAGGGTACGGGACTTTAGTGTTAAATATTTTGGAAGGTTTAGATAAAAATTCTTATAAAGATAGGCACTAACACTGGTCAACATGATCCCTTGTCGGGGGTCTAGACTCCCCTAAGGTTGGTCACAGATGGCTTAACCGATTTGCATGAAATTTGGAATCAGTTTTCCAAATTCTCTTGCGGAATGTTTAGTATAACAGTCAAAAATTGAAGTCCACTGATTTGGAACCGAACCCACGGACAATAGATTGAATTCAATTTTAGGGCAGGAAATCATTTCAAAACCAACCACCTAGAAACTAATAATAAGCTATTTTAAATCAAATAGAGCCAATTATGTGAATAAATTCATGTTTGCCCCCCAAAAAATTGAAAATCAGTAATTTGTAAAAACAAAATTTATGGATTTATGTTACTGAGTGCCTAATGGACCTACACACCAAATTTGAAGCAAATCGGACAAACTTTAATTTTTGCACCTGACGACGTCATCGGCCCGCAACCTTGCACCCCCCTTATCAATTAAAAAAAGTCAATAAATCTTTCCAAGGTACCTCCGTACCAAATTTCAGCCCAATCCACCCACGGGAAGTATGAGATTCTAGGAGGGGGACGATGGTGCTATTCAGCGTGGACAACGAATGAATATTGTAGGTCTTAAATTTCTGATTCATAAAAAGTAATTTCAATTTCTTTAAGTAATCAATTACATTGAATTTATCCATTTCTATGTTATAACAATAGACATTAGTAAGTTCAAATTAGTAGATATCAAAATCTATTTAGTATTTATAAATTCTATTTCATAAATAAATCAAATTAACAAAAAAACTAATAATATGTGTCTGGCTCTGGAGTGTCTTCTTCTTCTTCTGCTTCTACTGGCTGTTCCCACATATAGGTGGAGTCGCCGATGTGGATCGTTTTCTTCCACTTTTTTCGATCCATTGCGTCCTCCTTTCGGACTCGCACCTGCTCCATATCTTCACAAATGCAGCCTTCCCATTTCTTTTTGGATCATCCACGCATAATCTTCCTCCCCCCACATCTTTCTGACTCTTCTATCCACACAGTCCACCTCTCCCCTCACCACACATGTCCTAACCACCGGAGCCTCACCTCCCTCAATTTTCGTGGAGTGTCTGAAGCTTCAAAATGCACTAATAACTAGAAAATCAAACAAAACTATAAACAATGAGCAACGAATCGTGTTACAAGGTCTTTCCAATTATGACCTTTTGATAGTGAAAATGTCGAGACATTCAGCCACTTCGCGTTTTAAACTACGACATCGATGTTCATGGAGACTGATGCCGGCTTGCTGAGCTAGGTTAGGGTTATCAATGTCAGGATTTGTGAGTCCCCGTTTCGACTGAGCCTTTAATATTGAAATTGCATTTTCTATCGGATTTAGGAATGGTGAATGAAGAGGTAATTTAACCATTTATTAATCCCCATTCAGTTGCAACAGATTGGGATGAGCCTTTGTGTTGTCAATGACTAAAGGAGGAATTGCTATCGTTAATGTAACATTTTTGCCATTGACTATCCTTATGGCAGGCTGTCCAATTGGAGCTTGTTCTTGGCTTCGAGAAGTAAACACATTAAAACCGCATTCATCAGAGTAGACAACCCTCTCCAGGTCAGCTCTTTCAATCCACGACATTTGTGTTTCTTTAGAAAGGAGTTGATAATAATTTTAGCGTTAACGTTCTCCGTCAAGCACTTTTGATACACACTGTAATATGCGGTGCATCTGACAATTCACCTTCCATTTTAGCTTTGAGTTCTTTAAGAGTGATAGTTGGCTTTTCTTCTACTTTTAGCAATGGATAGATTTTCATATCTGCAGTGACCTTTTTATTATGACTTCCACCTCTTTGGGCTCGTTCGATTATTCCAGTCGGACAAATCTTTTAATTATATTTTGCGGTTTTATGGGCAAAACGTTAGCCACCTGTATATAATCAGTACCTTTGTTGTATGCGTTCATGAGCCATTTTAACTTCAAACGTAATAAATTTATTTGTTGTGCGCTAAAAATATTTCACTACTACTGGATTGCAAAATAGAAGTTCTAAATATTTATTGTTACGAAATAGCAATTACTAAATTCAAGGTAATAGATTACCTAAGGAAATTAAAATTACTTTTTAATGAATGAGAATTCTAAATAAAACCTATAATATGACTTTTTTCTGCCCAAGGTGCAACCGGAGTGAGAGCTAATTATTCAAATTGTTCATCTTATCTTAATAAATACTAAAGAAACAACTTTTTCGCAAATTTACACAGAAAAAATCAGAAAAGAATGTTACGATAGCTTCAGGTGACAGATATTATTTTTTATTTCTTATTTTGAATGTTTGCTGCAGTAAAGATTTTATTCTACATATACATATATACATATACATATTTTAAACATTAGGAAAAGGCAAGGTTTAATTTGCTAATAAATTAACAACAGTTCATTGAAAGCTTATTCCATATCTGATGTATAGTGTAGTAAATAAAAACTGTGCTTTATCCAAAGTCTAAAACCGAATACTCCCCTCCCCTCCCGGCCCCAAGGCTGATGATTATCCTGTCTTTTTACATTCAACTATCACGATATTCATTTTTACTACTATTAGTAATATAGAAGATTTAAAAAAATAATTTTAAAAATATTCTTTAATTGCTGGCCCGGTCGATCCATCGCCCGAAAGAAACCAATAATACCAGTAGGGTTTTCAATAATCACATTGGTTGAAGTTGGAATACCGATATGCCTCTTGCGGTGACTATCAAGGACTGGGCCGTAGAAGATAATATGATTAGTGTCTTCTTTCTCTGCACTACTTGCGGTTATCTCACTTGTTGGAGAACGTAAGTTTTCCCACGCGTGCTTGATAGAGGTTAACACTGTCTTTTCGATTTCTACAGGCTTGAGGTGTCTGGTTTTGTTCCATTCGCTGTTCCTTGGTGTTGTTCTTCCAACAGCTGATGTAGTACCTTTGAACCACCAAAATTAATCTAAATATTACGTTTTACTCACTGTTTAGTGTCTCTAGTAATTAAGTCTGTCAAACGACTCATCGATTGCTTCAATGCAACACTTGAAATGTCCAACTTGCCGACTTGAGCAAAAGATTCCAACAATGTGTCTGCCAAATTCTAAAAATCAATTAAATACTATTCGTACAATATCAGATGGCTTCATTTTAATAAATCGGTGCTGCCCAAAACATCGCTGTGGGAAAACGCCTCCAGGACAGGACGTCGCGTCGACACTTCTTAGCTGTTATCAATTCCATCGCACTATATAAAACGTCATTTTTTGCGACTAATGGAGTTCCACAACACTATCCATAGACTCAGCTTCTGGCACGGTAAAATTCCTATGTGCTATTAATACTGAAATGTTGACATCCTGTCCTGGAGGCGACGTTTTTTAGGGGGGGGTGGGTGTTCTTATAAATCACTCCATAATGGCTCAGTTGGTATAAATGCGCCATGATGGTAGAATTGCCCCAATAGTCGATGCTTAAAAGAAATTACTGATATATCGACAAATCTCAATAAAACATCTAAGCCCTATTTCAACCTTACCAAATGGCTATACAGGATCATTAGAAACGGCCATTTTTTACCCTTTGTCATTAAAAGGTGGAGGTGGAATAGTTTGCTCACTTTAGATTTATATCATTTGCTCAGGTTCTGATGGTAAGTAAATATGCCAAATGTTATCAAAATCGGTCAAGTAGTCTAGGAGATACATTGTCTTAACAATTTGTCTTTTACATTTTGTCTCTTTTCTCCATCTTCTTCAGCACTAATATCATAGTCGAAATATTAACCGATTTTAATGAAATTTGGCACCTAGACCAACCAAACTTGGGAAGAGGATTAAAAATCCCCTTTTTCGTATGGGTGCTAGGAGCATCAACATCGCATAGTAAAAATGATTTTTTACAAATTTATCCCATATAACAAATGGATATAACAATGCGTATTTGACTAAATGCAAACTTAGTTACCATATATCAACTTTCCACTTAGCAACTGTTACTTGCAACAATCTATTTTTACAAATAAACAGGGTGAATTTTTAGTTTAAAATGGGGCGTTACTTAAAATTCACCCTGTATGTGTATTTGATCATGTAAGACTTATGTTACCATATAGAAATAAATTTTAATTCATATTCTTTATTTCTACAGAACTGATGCTAGGGACGCCAAAATTGCATAGCAACAATAATGTTTTACAAATACATCCCATATAACAATGCTTTTATAGGTATTAGACTACATGCAACCTTATTTCTAATCAATTTCCACTTAGCAACTGTTACTAGGGACACCAATATGGCATAACAACAAGCACTTCTTTATATAACTATCATTTCTCAAAAAATTGTCTACACGTCAAACTTAGCTAGTACAATAACTTGTGGAAGCAACTACAAATTAATTTTGAATTTATTACAAAAAGATGGAAATTAAAAACCAAAATGGTCAAAATGTGTGCTGGTTGAAATCCTAAAATAAGTGAAATAATTTTTGGGTCTTAGCTCTCTCACTATATGAACGTTATTGCGTTTCTAGATAAACAATATTGTAAACTGTTAGAGCTAACAAAGTCAATAAACGTTTGAGTATGTAATAAGTGTAATGTCCAAAAACAGCATTTTATGAAATTTTGATTTTCTCTATCTATCTTGTTCTCTGCTTTGGGGCAGGTCCATGTCTATGGATTCCACTTTCTCCACTGTTCCCTATTACGTGCTAATTTCTAACTATGACACTCTTACAAGATCCATTAAAATGTTTGTTTTGTTTGCATTGGCTTCTTTTTCCTAGACTGTTTTCAGTCGGTTATCTCTTCTCAATATGTGACCTATCCAATTTTTCTTAGGCTTGGTAATTGTATTTAGTAGGTTCCTTCTTTCATTCATTTCCGGTGAGACTTCTTCATTTGTCTTCTTGTCTTGCCATGACATTTTCTGCATTCTTCTCATATTTCAAATGCTTCGATTTACTTCTTATTGCTTACTACTTGTTGGGCATTCAGAGTAATTTTGACTGGTCGTTTCCCATTCTTGCTATTTTCATTACCTTTATCATCTTTATGTTGATCCGTATATTGATTTTATCTTTATCGTTGAGTTTATTGTAGGCCCTGCTATTATCCTTTGATCATCCACCAATCGTACCCCTTGTATTAACTCGCCGCCTATCTTAATACCCTCATTGACGTTGTCGAATGCTTACTCCTTGACCTATCCCCACTGGACCTGATTTGTTATTTTGACTTTGTTAGCTCTAATATTTTAAAATATCATTTATCTAAAAAAGGAATAACATTCATATAGTGAGAGCTAACACCCAAAAATGATTTCACTTATTTTAGGGTTCGAGTTAACATCCTATTTGACCGTTTTTGGTCTTTAAAAAATTCTGCCATAAAAAATGATGTGACACCCTATAAAGCAGTGAATGAGGCTGCAATCACGGAATTCCGTATAGAAAATTGGGCACTAATTCCATCTTAGGAGTGGGTGAGAACTGAATTTAATTTGTTATGGTCAAATCCACCTTAAAAAGAAATTTATCTTCAATACTTGTAATGAGAGAAATTTCTGCATTTTATTGTCATCAGAATGTTAATTTGCATTCGTGTTATATTCAAAGAAAATATTTCGTTTTAAATTCAATTACTTCAATGCTGCTAAGTATTCAAATGATTTCATAGTCTATTTCATATCCGCTGTGAAAGATGTTTCTACATCTGTCTATCTATGTGACGTCCTCGTTGCCAAGGGTAGCATGCACGCACTATTAGCTTCCACTTCATTCGGTCCTGCGCTTGTCTCACCAGTTCTTCTGTGCACCTTGTTTCCCCCCACTTTTTCACGTCGTCCCACTACATTC
>JAUYWI010062355.1:0-15663 GCA_034780595.1 Parotoplana pacifica | reverse complement strand
ATTATATTAAACTTTTAAGTATACTTTAATGGAATCTTATTAAGCTATATATTATTTTTTTCTTCTATTTAACAGTTTTAATTCATTGTATCATTTTCCATAAATAGTATTAACTTTAATCATTGAAAATCATTCTCGACGATTAGTAATCAGTTTTATTCGTTGAGAATCATTCTTGACAAATAGTGATCGGTACTATTTGTCGAGATTCTTGACGAATAAATTTTACTATTATATATAGTGAACAAACAACCATTTAATTTTAGGCAGTGTCTATATCCCTACCTAGGAATTCCCAAGTAATAAATTAGATCTTAACAGATGTTCCAAGGGAATTCCAGTAGAATTAGATCTTAATTTCTTATAAAAGAGAACACACTTTTTAAAAGAAGTTGTATTATTATATTTTTATAATTTTCTTTTTGATGCTTTGATTTTAGCAATTAATATTTGATATGATAATGAAAAGTGAATTCCACAAATTTTTAATCCTTATCATGGACAGGATCTGTTTTTCTTGAATAAATTATTTTATTACACTAACTTATCATTAAAATTACTTATTCATGAACAAATTGACACTAAGTATAGTGCCAGGAATTCCTAATGGAGTGTTGATGGACTGTTCAGATCTAATTATATGTAGACACTACCTTAATTTTAAGCTAGCTATGCCATACATGTTGATGGAATTGGTTTTTAGTTGTAAATTAATACCTATAACTAGTAGTTGTGTTCCTATAAGTAAATTACATTATAAATAATATAGTTTTAATCATACATACACATTCAAAAGATTTTATAACATTCAAACTTTTATCATTGTATTAATTAATTGAACAAATATAATATAACTGTTAAGTAAATAAAGGAACGTGATAATTTTGTTATTTAAATATTGAAGAAATAGGTATTTTAAAAATTCCAGAATGGTGCAATTTCGAAAGGTGTCTCCTGAAAATCTTGGTTACGGCACTGAATTTATTGCCCTATTCTTGGAGTTACCGGCTTTCAATCAAATTAACATAATAATTTTGTATTTACAAAGCTAAACTGGATATTGTTGATCATGAGTTTGCATTTTATCCATTTTTCGATGTTAAATGGGCTTCATTAAAAAATCCTATTTTAATAATCAATATTAAATGGGTTAGAGATTTATTTATAAATTAATATATGTTTACAGCATATATTAAAATTAACAATCCAATAACTTTTTGTAAAATGTTTTTTAACAAAATAGAAGTATTAGCTACTTTTTAAAAGGTTTAATAAAAAGTACACTATGTTAACACTACCATCTAAAGCAGTACAGTTTGTTGTTTCGATTTTAATTTTGCGCTTGTATCAAAATAATATGATGATTAGATTAAAGATTTCAAATTGAGATCTTGCAAAAAATATAGTGAAATTAATTTAAGGCTCCCTTTCTTGAAGAACTCTCTAAATTAATAGGAAAATTACTATAATTTGAAGGAATTTCTTACTGAAAAGGGAATAGGAATTCCAGCCTAAACAAATATTATATTTACTTAGCCTCGATGTCAATAACAATACATTTCAAATGTTTTGTGAAAATTTGTATTTTATTAGTTTTTACTTATTTAAGTCTTTGTTATATGGTAGCAATTAGTAGATAAATTACAATATACTTTGCCGTGTTTTCGAAAAAATGGGTAGCTGAACTTAGTTTAGATTCTGACTGTTTCAATGCAGTTTTTGCAAGTCTACCAGAACTAATATTACTAAATCTTTTGATATAATAGTTATGTGTTCTGTGATATTCATATTTGACAATAAATATCCACTGTTCCAAATTCATTATTTTTGTAAAAAAGTATTTTAACGATTCTTTAATATATGCATATTATATGTTATTGTAGGCTAGTCTTTAGACATAATATTATCAATCCCATCATAATAAAACAAAGAAGGACAAATATACGACACTACTTGATTTATTTTAAAGTATGTTTTTACACTGGTGGTCTTACTTTCTTAAAATGTAGCTTTGCCCAATAAAATCTGGCTATAGAAAATGGCACCCCCATCCTTAAATGGCAGTACGGACAATGAAAATGTATTTATATAAAAATTGATTATTATGCAATAATATACAAAAGACAAATCAACAATAGTCTCCATGCATTTTTTCCATGCATGTAAATCTATTGAAATATGATAGCTGTAGGTTTTAATAATAACCTAGGCTTGCGGAATTTCATTATATAAAATAATTGAAGAATAAAATATTATTTCGGCTACACATTAACTTCTAGCGTCCTATTTTTCTAGAACATCCTAGAAATTAGTATTGTGTTAAATCAAATATTATCAAAATATATTCATCACTTGTTTGATAATTATCTACTAATTGTTGAACTTGAATATGGCTATATACAGACAATCGTTCATTTTTATTAATGCAGCGGAGATTATAAAATTAATAAATTAGAAAAGAACCACGCCCAAACAATAAATCGGCAATTTGACAAAATTCTTGAAAAAGTACATCAACATCAGTTTAAAAAGTCTGTCAAGTTTTTAATAGAAGTTTGATTTCATTAATGATACCTAACAAATTTTCCTAATCCGGGTTTGCTACCACCACCAGCTAGTGATGATAATTGGCGTCTACTAGACGAACAGAAACAAATGATGAGCGACATCATTTAGGTTACAGAGCATATTGCTGGAACTTCATCACATATATCTTTATTAAATCTAACCTGGAATAATCGTTCTTTCAATTCATTATTTAACTCGTTGTAGACATAATCTTTTTTTTTTCATTTTAAATCAGTTGAAACTTTTGTCGATTCGTTTGGTATTATCATTTCATATCACGTCAAACATAAAAATATTTTTGTGTTTTCAATAAAAATTATATTATGCCTTAAAAAATAAATTCTCTGCTTACATAGTTTTTTTTAACGTATGATACATATAGGTAGTTTTATAATAAATCAGAAGAGAAATACCAAACATAGGTGGCATTACATAGTCGTTAAACCAGGCACCTCTGGATCATAGAGATCAGTGTCCATCCACACCACCAGTGGTCTACCAGTGGTCTATAAAAGGCTGCTTTCCATGGTTGCATTTGTCAGATCCTTTGTATAAGTACCACCCCGGCAAAAAGAAGCGCATCTACCTTGAAACGTTGTTTTTTGTAAATAATCAGGACCATCACATTATGATAGAGCATTACGAAATAGAGCAGCATTGGCACAGAAAATACTTTGCACACAAATTTTATTAAAAAACACAACTTTTCAAGGTAACTGCGTTTCTTTTTGTCGGGGCTGTAGTTGTGCTTTCGTGCCAAAACAAATATAACAAACTATTTCCAGTAGTTTGCTGTGGGTAAAAGAATGTGTTTCTTTTAAACAGAGCGCTGGTCATGTGGTTGGACTTTATACTCTCAATCCAGGAGTGCCGGGTTCTAACCTGGCTATGCACCCTGGGGAATGGAATGCTTAAAATTGGTCACCTGACTGATCGCTATGGAGGCAGCTAGCTCCGAGCTCCTGCCACTGAGGAAAAAGAAGTATGTTTTTTCCACTGGACTTACATTCTTAAAAATGTACCTCTGCCCAATAAATTGTCGCTATAGAAAATAGCACCCCCATCATTAAATGGCCGTACGGGCAATGAAATGTACCTATATAAAATGGATTATTATGCAATAATAAACAAAAGACAAATCAACGGTAGTCCCATTTTTTCCATGCATATACATCTATTGAAATATGATAGCTGTAGGTTTTAATAATAACCTAGGCTTGTGGAATTTCATTATATAAAATAATTGAAGAATAAAATAATATTTGAAAATGTTGATTATTTCTCTTCTGATTTATTTATATAATACTACTTGCAGAGCATAGGTTTTACAACCATAGATATACAGTCTATATCCATTTCTATACATACAGCCCTAGAGAAAAGTAATCGTACCGTGATCATTTTAATCAATGTTTAATAGGTGTTCATTTTTTCATACCACATAGCTAGAAAAAAGAAACCGTAACACCTAATCTTTGAGGAATTTCTAAAGATAAACTGACAAAAAGAAACGCAGTTACCTTGAAAAATTATGTGCAAAGTATTTTCTGTACCAATGCTGCTCTGTTTCGTAATGCTCTATCATAATGTTGTGGTCGTTTCAAGGTAGATGCGCTTCTTTTTGCCGGGGTAGTGTTTATACAAAGGATCTGACAAATGCAACCATGGAAAGCAGCTTTTTTACAGACCTCTGGTGGTGTGGATGGACACTGAGTTTATTTTTAGGCAATACTTCTTAATGATTCTTAAAGAAAAAATAATTACGAATAATGCAATTTCTGTAGGTGTCACGATTTCTTTTTTCCAAGCCCTGTAATCTAATACTTTAAGTAGGTACATCGTATAGAACTTTAGAACAATCTAAAGCTAGTTAATCTTGCAAGTATTTATCGCTACGGCTACTTTTGTACATTTGTACAGGGCTGATAGTGTGAGAACCATAAGCAATCAATCCTCGCTAGCTGGTCAAAACAGCATGTAATATGTAGGTATGTGACAACTAAAGCCGGGTCCACAATGGCATGTATATACCCTCTAGCTCGATGCAAACACAAGTGCAGTACACTCTATAGAGTGATATGTACTATACTCTGGTGCACTTATACTCAACCGACGAATAAAAACATACAAAAGTAGCAAAGTTTGTTTGATGAACAATTATGAATTAAAGTACAACTTAAACCAGAGTGCTAGACGTTTGTAGGTACTCTGAAGGACTCGAGAAATATGCACAGGTGCCAATCGGCGTTTCTTTGCTTCTTGGATGCAGTTAAGAACAATTAGACAAATTTTAAGCTTCTTTCTACGATTCATTTTGTTTAAAAATATAAAAGCGTTTCCTAATCAAAACAAATAGAATGTATTACTCTGACGATGAATGTATAACACTGATGTATGTAAATTTCATTCATCAAATACACTCGTGTATAGACACGCCATTGTAAACCCGTCTTAAGAAGAGGTAATAAGTCACTTGTAATCTGCTAAGTAATAGCTAGAATACAATTTCTGTTGGATTAAAAACCAATTACCTATATACATATGTTTTGTAGATTACACAGGACAAAAGAATGTACATTTAATAAAAACCAATAAAGCGAATGAATTGCACAAAAATTAAAAAAATAAATTAATAATATATGATCTGAAACTACATAAATGTAAACGTATTTCGAAATTAAATTGTTATTGCTGCAAAGTAAATGTTGAGTTATTAAACATTCAGTCAAAAATATGTTTTTGCATTCATCAGTATAATCTTAGTAAAGTTTTCAAGTAGATGTTTTTTTTGCAAGGAATTCGTTAACGTTAACGTAGGAGGGTAACATCATATCAGATGTTATGGTGGCTAGCGCCAACTTTTCTGGTAAACTATCCCCACAATACACTTCTTGGATCAAACCAGAATCCAGGATGATGAGTTTTGGAAAAGTTAACATAGAATCAATTTGGGGGAGGTAAATCAATCAGGAACCAATAGCACCAAGTTCAAAAAGAAATTCAATACTTTTTTAAATATTTAAGCACCAAGCACCTATACCTAAAACATAAAAACGTTGCCCAACATTTCATTCATATTTGTGCAATATCCAAATGAACGCGAAGAAAAAATACCTTCCCCTGTGACGAGGAATTAAAAATGCTACAACTGGTTTGTCAGTAGCATAAAACAAGGGACTTTTGTTTGCCACCAACTTTAGGCTGACTTTTAAAGACCATTGTTTCATAGTTCTGAAACTACAGAACCAATTGACTTGAAATTTGATACCATACAGGTTAGAATTATAGGAATCACTAATGTTAACGCACGGCAACTGCAAACCAAACATTTTGACCATTTCAACCCGACAAATTCAATGTGTGTAAACATTTTTGTTGCGGAGATATCCAATATTAACAATTTAAGGGTTTAAATAGCTTTTTCACGTGACCGATTACCTCAAATTTCAAAAATATATTTCTGTTTGAAAGCAATTATCTAGTTCAGTGGTTTCAAAGATTGGCCTATAAAACCCCGATTTGATAGCTCCTTGTTTTAGTAGGCTCCTCCTGTTTGTCAATCAATCAGAAGTTGGGGTTCGATATTTTTCTTCACTTTTCTAGAAGTTAGCACCTAATTCAGCTAAAAGCACAGGACGGTCTCATCTAAAATCTATATTTTTGTTCTAAAGTAATAGGTAGATTGCTGAGAAATACATTTTCAATATAATAAGACCAAAAAGTGGAGCCACTGATTCTTTCTCCCTCTCTCTCTATAGCAAACGTTTTGCCTTCCAATAGTCAATCAGATTAGGGGTAGACCGTTGTACTCTCTCTTCTCGCTGTTCAGTTTGAACTTTCTCCTGTTGTAGAAGATACAGAAGTGCCTGACGCTGATTGTGCAAAGCAGCCTTTCTTTTGGGACCTGGAATACTAGGGTAGGTGGCATCCAGTAACTTCTCTTCCGTGAGCCATTTTGATGCCTCCAATAAATGCCTGTACAGCTGTAAGAAAACACGTCACTTATTACTTGTGGTATAAGTACTTTTTGTTATCAATTCTACGAGACGTAGAAATTATCTGAATTTGTAGGTAATTATTGATTATTTCATTTTTGTTGAGCGTACTATTAACAATGAATATTGTATTCATGCGTGGCGTCTAGCCTATGAGCTCGTAACGGTTTAATTACAATACTAAATATTTGCTGTGTTCAATGCATAGATCCATTGAGTAGCTACTCAGAAAGCTAATTCACAATGGCCCTGAGGGATGCTATGGGCATGGGGTCACTAAAGGGGTCATTTACTGTATCTTATATGCTGGAAAAATAATTATCGGTTCCAGAAATTGCTTCTATTCACTTCAATGTTACACTACTGCCTGACTTCTTATACTGTTACAGGTAACTAAAGGTCGATCTAGAGAGCGGTTTCTTTTCACCTAAGCATGATTGGTATACCAACTAATGAATGAAAATATTTTAAAATGGCCAAATACGAGTATTTAGATCATTATTTAGCTGTGGTACTAAAATCAGTTCACCCAATCAGCATTTTTTATTTTAATAACCGACTGTGTCCGAAATCAAGTTCTCTGAAATTCAATTTCAACCTTTTATAAAAGAATAGAGCAATAGAGTGATTTTTGTGAATCGCCCACTATCTATTACCTACCAACTTGAGTTAACGATGGTAGGCTTTTCAAACTATGGCCAATTTTAACTTTTTGTGAAACAGTTTGAAATATTCAGCAATGGATTGATTTTCACTGATCGCTAGAAACTGGTTCAGATAGTAAAAGATTTCAAAATTAAAATAAAAGATTCTGAAATTTTATTTGCCTAGTGTTACCTGATCAATTTTATGCAGCCTGTGATCAATGTATTCAGTTATTCTTTCAGCTGGGGATGTGATCACGTCACCATGACCAGGATAGATTATGTTGAAGTCGTTTGACATGGACTGTAATTTCTTAAGCGTAGACATGTAGTCGTCAAGAAATTCGAAATAAGTGGATCCGTGACCTAAAATTTCAATTTACGATGTAGCAATGAGCATCCATAAAGGTACGCTGCAATCGTTTCATGGTGCATTTTGCTGATCAATTCCAATTTACACAGCATAGATCAGAGAAGTACGTAATAGATAGTCAAACAATTGATCAATTAATTGCATTGTATTATGTAAACAGAAATAAGTTTATTCTCATTAACAGAAGCCACAGTATAACTTTTCAACTCTATGCTTTAATTCAGATTACTAATCTGTTATTATCAATATATTATTTGATATCTATGGATACAAAAATAGTCAGATACCTACCTAAAATGCAATCACCAGTAAACAATGCCTTCTGCTCGACCAGGTAAAAGCCAGTGTGATCATCAGTATGGCCTGGCATGGACACCACTCGCAGATTGGTTTTCTTGTCCAACTTGAACTCTTGACCATCTGTCAGTTCGATTGCATCCTCAACAGGATAACTGACCCTGGTTGATTTCGTATTAAATTTATGCACTGCAGGGCGAACTTTACTTAATTTCTGGCACATGTTCTTTAATATAAAAAAAACAATAATAACGAACTAAATTGTAGCAAGAATTTATTTATAACAAACATGCTTTAAAGAACGTCAATCATTTTTGTACTGTGATATGGTAAAATCAAACAGTTAACAAATATATATGCGCATTCAATGCATTAATAAAAACGAAAACTTAATATTTAGGTGTATCTAAATTATTTCTATGTTAAATTGCAAATATCTTGTAGCATTAATTGGGTTGAGTTATCTCATAAAACTAAAGTATACCAGTTGGCCTCATATTGAGTCTCATCGATTTTAATTTTCTATTTAAATGTTAATGGTCTTGCAAATAACTAACTGCTAATCGAAGTCAGCAATATCACTTCAATGGGTGGATAACAATAGATATCGGTCTCTTGCTATCGGTCATAATATGTATAGCAAAATAGTCAGTGTCGTGCCTGAGCCAGGGGGAGGGGGGACGTGTCCCCACCAAAATTTAAAAAAATGGGAGGTCAAAAAGAAAAAGAGAGGGGGAAAGAAGGAAAAGGGGGAGTTGGAAAGAAAAGAAAAGACGAAAGGGAAGGCAGTGAAAAGGGGGGGAGGAGAAGGAAAGTGGGGAGTGCGCAGAAGAATAGATGGGAGGAAAATAGGAAGGGAAAGAAGGAAAAGGGGGAGGATAGAACGAAAGGAAAGAAAAGAGGGAAATAGAGGCAGGGAAAGAAAGAAAGGGGGGAGGGGTAGAAAGAAATGAAAGAAAAAACGATGAGGAAAGAAGGGACGGTGAAAGAAGGAAAGAAAAAGGAGTTAGGATAAAAAATATGCAAATACAAAGTAATCATATTCTCTACATGTAAATGTTGAGAAATGAAGCTAACTGTAGAGCAACGTGTAAGTCTGTTTTTTGTAGGCTAAAAACAATGTATCTTATCAATCGGCTGCTGATACCCTTACTGATGAACATCCGGATAGGCCCCCTGTCAAGGACAGATATGCGTCTCATTCAACGTTTCAAAGAAACGGGTTAGCGACCTCCTTCCACGCACTGAGAGACCTAGAACTGCAACTGATGATGATACGGGCGTCATTTTGAACAGTCCAAATAAGTCAAAACAAAATCTGTCCCATGAGACTGGTATCTCCAGGACGAATTTGGAAATATAACCACTTTGCTCAATAAAAATTATCCATAACACAGTAGTTACACGGTGATGACTTTGATCGTCGATCTGAATTCTACAGTTGGTATCAAAAGAGCGACCGTCTCCACCAATCATGTTCAGTGATGAAGCGATTTTTCATCTGAGTGGCCATGTCAATAGACAAAATTGGACCACAGACAATCCCCATTGGTTTCCCGATAGAGTTTGGTGCGCTATCCGGAAAGAACGATTGATTGGGCCCTATTTCTTTGAAAGTGTAACATGAGAAACCTATCGGAACGTGTTGAAGAACTTCTTGATTTTTATTTTAGACGATATCCTGTTGGCACAATTGAACGCAATGCAATGCACTTTCAACAAGATGGGGCACCACCACCCTTCCATGTTGTCGTTATTGTTCCTGAGTTCCTTGATGACTATTTTCCTAATAAATGGATCGGGCGTCGTGGTCCCATCGAGTAGCCGCCAAGGTCACCCGACCTTTCACCACTCAACTTCTTTCTATGGGGTCACCTAAAGTCTGTTGTTTATAATGATCGACCGAAAACTCTTCATGAACCAATGAACAATATCCGACGTGAATGTGATAGAATTACTGTCGATGTCCCACAACGCGTGCAAAGAACTTTTGTAAGTCGCATTAAATAAGTGTCTTGAAGTAAATGGTATGCCATTTGGACATTCACTTCGTATCATTTTGGATTTACTTCTAATACTGTAAATATACTGATTTAATTTATCATTCAAACTGGACAAAGCCAAGTTAATGAGTAATACCATGGCAAAAGAGTAAACAAGTAATTTTCTAAGGGCATTTTTACTTCTGAAAAAAAGGGGGAGGAGCCTAAAATCAGACTTGTCCCCCCCCCTTAAAATTATAGCTATTCAGGTGTGGTCACTGCTATGCACCCTCCATCTTGTTACAATGTGAACCTCAAGCACAGACCATCTATATTAATTAGTATTGTCTTCTGTATATGAAACTAAAAGAAAATTAACAGTTGGATAAAAAAACATAGAGATTAAATCTAAATGATAAAACCAAGATAAAATTACCCGAACTTCAGAAACACTTCCTGCATGATCTCCATGCCAATGAGTGAGGAATATGTGAGTGATACGTTGGCCTGATTTAGACAGGATATCATTCAGTGTCTGCACATAAGTTTCCTTCTTTGGCTCCGTTGTGTCAATTAGTACACGCGTCTTACCACTGCCAACCAAGTAAGAATTTGTTCCCTGTAAGGTGAATGGACCGGGATTATCACCCAGGATACGAGTGACATATGGTGAGAGCACAGTAACAGAATCTAAAGCTGGAAGGTCTACATTATTACTAGTCATTGTCAGTCTAAAAACAAAAATTAATAATAATAACAATAACAATAGTTTAGGTAGCAAAAATGATCAAACAATATGAAATATAACTATTTTAACATCTAATAAAAAAGAAACTATAACATTAAAAATGACTATAATTTAAAGATTAGCCAAAAAACCAAATATAGTTGCTCCACCAAAACAAATGTCAAAAATACTTGAAAGAAATTAGCTGTGGTTTATAGTTTGGTATGGCTCCAACTGGATATTATAAAACAACTAAGGCATTTCATCACATGAATTAAGATTTTAGGGCTTACAAAATCAAAATTATACATAGTTTAAAAACACGAAGTGCATTAGATGATTGTAAATATTATGAGGAACTATCCAGAGCAGCATATTATTGAACTAAGATTGTACACCAATTGGCCTTTAGTTCGGAGTACTGACTGCTGTTGATTTTGAAAGTGCAAAAAGCATTGTCCTATGTTCATGAATATGCATTTTCACAAAACAAATTGTACTAATTTCATTAAAATTATGATTAAATTTAATATTACTTGCAAGTAATATGCATATAAAAAACGACTTTATAACAATAACATAACATATTTTAAAGATGAATAAACTAATAAAGACATTCTTTAAAAACATAATTATATATTGTTAACAAGTTTCACCAGCTTTTGAAGCATTTTCAAGACAATTAACAAAAAACGTTATATTTGAGTTACACAACAATAAATGCAATAAAAAAAAGAAAGACCACATTAATTTACTGAGAAGGAAATTTCGCGTACAAATGAAAAAGATTAAAAATTCAGGAAAAAAGAAGCACTGTTATTAGCTAAAGAAGTATTCAAATTGCCAGCAACACTGTTACAAAATATTTAACAAAAATGACATCCACAATTCAGAGTTCATATTCGTCAGCTGTCAATAAAACTTTAAATGGAGAAAATGGATCATCCTCATGACAATCCATAGAGTTCATCATTATGTGTTTGCCAGGTGGTCCAGTGCTGTAATCTTCTTTAATTCTCACACCCAGGTATTGCTTAGTGGGACCTATGTAGGTTGTGCCAACATCACATTGACAAGCACTAGATTTGAGATGTGTAGATGCAAAATCCTTGGAGAAAAACTAAATGCCAAGTTTGATTGTATAAAAAGCAAATTTTATATTTTTCTGAGATTTTTTTTAGCAATGTCTGAGAGTCTCTTCACCAACCTCTGAGTATGATTACCCAAATAAAGAAGGCAGACATAACTCAAGGAAGAATCTTTAGCAAAGGGAGCTCTGTCAATAAGTGTCTTAGAGAGAGAGGTTTTGATTGAGTTATGAAAGAATTTAACAGGATAGCTTTAAAACAGATTTTAAAATTAATTTCTTTGAAAACTAAACCAAGAAGAATTAATAAATGCCCTATTGACAAGACAAGACAATTAAAGTTTAAATGAAGATTTCTATGGGTAGGTTTACTATATATACCACATTATTGATTTTATCTTTTCTCTCTCCTGGTCTTCATGTCTACAAGGGGAATGGCATTGTTGATTTCATGTTCACTCACTAGTGAATTTAAAGTGTTGACTTTGTGAGATTGTATGATCTAAGAATCTATTGAAGTTGAAATTTTGAGGAACAATTTAAAAGCTATCATCAACATAGCTGAATAAAATGAAAATTAAGATTTTTTTCAGAGATGATAGGCCATTAAAATTTTTCAAGAGGTGTGACCTTCCACTTAGACAATGGCAGATGTCCAAGTTCCTAGATATTGGGACACACACACACACAGTATTAGAATTCCAATAATACAGAGGTGTACCTTCCTGTATTGTGCCTTTTTAAACAGTGCATGCACTTTTTCACCAAAGTGATATTTTTAAGATTTACTTTCATTAAAAAAAAACAATGAACAATGGTGGTTGGCTGAGAACTGTGGCAGAACTGAATTTATGTGTCAAATTTTCATATTCTCAGACATAACAAAAAATCAAATAGTAAATAATTAGGGTTTATACATAAAATAATAATGCATGCAACTCCATAGATGTGTGTTTTAAGGTAATCTTTCATTGGTGATTAAAACTATATCTTAAAAAATGATAGTGTAAACCAGGAACCTGGAAGGTTGGGTTCCCTTTCAGCAACTTTGAACCCTCCAGATTACTGTGTTAAGAAGAATAATAAAAACACAAGTATACATTGAAAAAAATATACTACTTATAATAGCTAAGGATAGCTGTTTTGGCCTTGTTGGGCCTCATTAGCTGGGTAGTACATTTTTTGTCTATTTCATATCAAAGCATAACAGTAAGGTTCCCAGTATATCCAAATCAATTCTTTATAAAATAAATATTTACCCTAAAACATCCTATGGCACCAAATTTTAGCTAATCCTCTTAGGCACATATAATGCAATAGGATTATCAGTCAAGGGTTAACTATTCTTACAAATTGTAAAGCAGAACTATCAAAAATCTTATATTGGTATCTATTAATTTAAAAGTATGTAAGCTATAGTTTTTGATAGAAATTTAATCTTTAAAGAATAATATTTAAGAATATTATGTGAATTTCTTTAACTTGCAAGTAATATACTTATAAAATATTACTTTTTAAAACTGTAAAACATAATAGCATTAATTGCCTGTGATATTAACAGAAATTTAGTTATATAAATTTGACTTAAATTGACTGACCACTTTGGCTGCAAGCAGTCATTTTGGAAAATGTAATTTGACTTGAGACTATGTGTTTCCTAGTATGACCCTAAGTACCTTCCATGCAAAAATTGATTTTTTTATCATAAATTGATGTTAAATTCCCATTTTTGTCCATTGTATTCTCTAGTTGACAGAATTGTCTATAGTCAAAAGTCCTATACAGTAGAATTAACCTATATTGTATTTTATTTCACCAGACTAAAAATTACAATATATGCAAATTTTCTTAAATTAACCATACTTATGGAATATAGAAGACTATCATAAACTATCATAAAATAACTTTGTTTGCAGTAAGAATAGTAAAAACATGTACATAAAACAATTTTGTAAAGGTAAGAATAGTAAAATTCTAAGGATTATATAATGATAGTTCTATAGCAATAGTTCTATTTTTTTTAAATAAGATAAATTTGTTGATTGCTTTTGTTTATTTTAAAAGGTATCAGTCATATTAGATTTCACAGTAATCAAGTTGTTTCATTGCCTTAGCATAATTTTCAGTGACAAGTAAGCTTGTTCAAACACTCCATGGCTTCAGTAAATGTTGGTTGATGTTCTTCCAAGACATCATCATCTTCATCATTATTTTTGATTGGGTGAGCTGATAAACCCTCTAAAATTGATTTTTCTGTTTGAATGTCTCTAACAACCACACATTTTCATCTTCATCATGTAATCATTAAAACTAGTACCTTCAGAAATCAGACATGCATTGACTAATGTGTCCCAAATATTGGAGCCTTCAGGTATAGAGTTAGTTTCTTCTAATATTTCCAGAAAGGTCACAAAAACCCAACATTTCAAAAGCAATTTTTTTTACTGTGGCTTCTGATACATCTTCCCAAGCCTTCTTTATTATATGTAGAGCATCAAGGATGTAAATATGGAATTTTTGATTAGTTTTTAAGTCTACTAACTGCTTCTTAGCCATCTATTTGTGATAATGTACTTTCATACAACTGGATGATCCCCACATCTAGAGGTTGGGTCTTAGCAGTAATGTTTGGAGGAAGGTAGAACAGTTTCAGATTCTAAAGATTTTCAAAATTGAGAAGCACAGTTATCTAGGACTTATGCAATATGACCTTAGTTCTTCATTTTTCTGTCCAACTCTTGTAAATAGTCAATTTAAATAGTGATGGTCATCCAGGCTTTTTGTTACTCATATATTGTACTGATAGAGATCTGATACCCCAAAAGCAATGAGGATGAAAAAACTTTCTGATAGCTAAGAGAGGACACTTTTTTGTCTAGTGTGATAAACTTGTTTCATGCCTTTTTCAGCAACATCAGTATTTCATAGTTGTCTTGTAAAGTTAAATTATTTTGCTTATTTGAGCATATGTTTACAAGAAATGATCAGTTAACAAATGTGTTCATAACAATGGTATAAACTATAACAATAGACAGTATATGTGATAAACAATGAATTGAATTAGAGAAAGATATCAGTGGTAGCCATTCAAAAGTAAATACAATAATCAATATGTCTGCTCAATAAAATCTCATAAATGAGGCCAATACGTAAGGTACAGCAAATCTGTAACCTCATTATCTGTTACTTATAGTTTACTTATAGAAAATACAATATAGGCAAATAAATATGATGGTGGTGCAAGAAAAAACAATATAGGTGAACTTGTTGCATACTTAATTTAATATCCATTAGGTTTTAAACTACAAGTTTTAAGAGGAAAAAACATCTTTATAGCTAATTACCTAAAGAAAATAAAAATATATACCAACAAATAGATCTGCAAAGTTTCAATAATATTAATGACATCAAAATAAGATAATTATTCTTATATGTGAGTATCAAGTAGGTACCTTTGTTAACCTTCCAACTAATTGTATAAAGTCTGGGGGTGGGGGTGAATACGTAGGATTTTGCTATTTTTTGATGCTCATTCATTACTAAAAGATCGTTTTTCACAATAAAAGGCTCCAATGTTACATTAGGTTGTTTATAATTATAAAAAAACAATTGATACCACACTACAAATGTTGTTTAATATAAAAAAATTGAAAACATTACGCCTCCGTATTCACCCCTAAGGGGGGTGAATACGGAGAGGATAAGGGTGAATACGGAAGTTTAAAAAAATAGCTTTCTATACTTGAAAAAAGGTATATGTCAGGTCAGATATGTTTTATGAAGAATAAAATGTACATAATAAAAGATTTTTAAATGTAGAAATTGCATTCGTTCTGTACATACACCCATTTAAAGTTAGTGGAAGTATTTCCGGATTTCGCCACCACCCATCCTATTAAGAAAAAAGTTAAGATATAAGTTAGGAGCATTGTTTTTTTATATGTATAAAACGTTGGTACATACAATAAACATGTAAAATACTTTCGGGGG
>JAUYWI010062344.1:0-15667 GCA_034780595.1 Parotoplana pacifica | reverse complement strand
GAAATGTCCCCCCTTGCTTAGGTGTGATTTGGACCTGGCATTCCAGATTCACCCCATATTTTAAAATGGCTGTTACCACTGATAGAGGTTATGAACAAGACTATTATTTAATATTTGAAAAAAATATTATGTCATAGATACTAAAAATATGTTACCAAAGTTTATAAGTGAGTGGCCTTAAAATATGGGAAAAGTTTTGAAGATTGTGTTTTGGTATACATTTAATAAACATTTTTTGATAAGCTTCTGATGACGTAACTTCATAATGAAATATTCTTATGCTTCAAAAATAACACCAAACATTCTCCCAATTGTCTGGGTTAATTAGAACAATAAATCAGCATGTATGATAATATGTATAAAAATTCTTAGTTTTTTAAGTACTGTGAAACAGATAAGTTTTCAGATTTGACTTAAACATTTTTTGATCCTTATAAGTCTTAATGAAGTCAGAAAATTATGTCATAGATACTAAAAAATATGTTACGAAAGTTTATAAGTGAATGGCCTGAAAAATAGGGGGAAAGTTGGGAAAATCGTTTTTTGGTATATAATTTTAACACATTTTTAATAAGCTTCTGATGACAGTAGCTTCATAATGAAATATTCTTATGCTTTAAAATTAATACCAACTATTCTCCAGATTGTCTGGATTAATTTGAATATTAAATCAGCTTTCTATCTCAATTAGTTTTTGAGTTACAGCCTTTACGGATTCATCCCTACCACCTATAATTTTAAACATAATGTTACTTAAATCTGTACATATTGTTTCCTACATTTGGACATGAAATCTGCACTTTTAACTGGTTTCTCTGCCTAAGATCTTATTAATATCAACTGTTTAGAAAAATCTTGTACCATTAGAGGTTATCCAACTGCCCAGGTAATTAATTTGTTGACTTGTTTGATTTCCTCTTGACCTATAGTCAACTTGCATGATGGTGTTATTTTTTGCATTGAAGTAACCATACATTATGTTTTCTTGCAATTTATACTGAATCCTCTAATGCCAGGGAAATCTTCAGTCTCAGGGAATTACTGCACTGTATAAATTAAACAAGTCTGGGGAGAAGATGCTACCTTGTCTAACTCCTTTTGATCTTTACTGATTTTACCTTGAGTCTTTGAAAAGATCTGTGATATATTCTGCCCATCTTTCCAGAATTTTACATTTTTGGCTTTTATGCAACCAGATGAAGAGCAGGTGTTTTTGATTCCTGATATGTCTTGAATTTTCAGGTATTACCTAAATTATGTAAACTTTTTGGAAGATTGTATCAAAAGGAATTATTAATTGTGGCAGAATTAACAGCATTAACAGAATTGCTAGCATCAGAATTATAAGAAATAGTATAATGAAAAGATTTAATAAATTCAGAATTGAGATTAGTCTTAGAATCTGGAATATTAGATATAACATCATGAATGGATAAATTAGATTCTGACTTAATTAGGGATAGGTTTTGAAGTGTAATTTCTAAATCAAAATTGACACTAAATTTTTATATATCAGAATTATTAATAATATATACATATATAGCAATAATATCTTTATATGTATTACAAAACATAACAGAAGTTTAGTATTATAACCTCTAGTGCTTAATTTATAGTATAGTAACTTGAAAAAGTATTTACTATTTGCATCAAGCTTATCAACCTCATTGTTAGAATAATGGCTAGCAATAGCAATCAGCCTTGTTATTTAATATGCATAAGCTCACTCTTGAACAAAAGGGAGAAGACCAGACCTTCAAAGGTCTTTGTTTTTTCAGTAAATTATTTTGGTTTGCTTAACATATACATTTATCATATTGTCACTATTTTGTCAAACAAACATATGTTGATTTTGGCACTTTTCAGTAGAGCATTTTAAAAGTTTTTATGCAGCAAAATTAGCATAAAAAGAAATGAAAGGAGCAGTAAACCTTATAATTCAGACATTAAAGAGTATTTGGCTGCACCAATCCCCTTAATAAATTATACAAAAGCTGTTTATATAGTATTTTTATTGATTTTTTATTAAACATTAGTTCGGCAAAATATAAGGAGACAAATTCTATATATTTTTCCTTTTGATTCAGATTGATCAAATTTGTAAGTAATAAGAATATAACATTTCAATATAAATGAGTTAATTTTTCTTCAAAAGTTTATCTGTGACTTTTACAATATAGTTCCTATGTATGTGAATGCATTTTGTCCATTGAGATACCAGTTTTATCATATTGTCTCTGAACTCGTCTTTTGGACTGACTTTGGCAGGTTCCTTAGTGCTTTCTCACATTATTTCATGTCTAGATTGAAGTTAATTGGGATCCATCTTAAGGTCTGAACTGCCATGTGTTACTTGATATTGTATCCATGTTCATCAGTGTGCTATGGATGAAGGAATTAATATTCAAGTAGAATGATTGAACATGATGGAGCTAATGGAACTCCTCTTATGATTTCATCCTATCAGAAATATTTGTGAAAGCTACTTTCAGTTCAATAAAAGTTTTATAGACAGGTCTTCATTCACCATCTACAATCATTTGTAGGTAGGAGGCCTTTGTTAGAGTTTTGGGGGCAAATGCTTTGACACCACTATCTATTATTATCCCAATTGCCTACAATTCACCAAATTATTATATTCTAATGTGTTATCAAACCATGCACTATAGGTGTACATTTTTTAAACATTTTTATAATTATTTGTGATTTTTTTATATTTTATTTGTTGTGCAGTTTAGCAACATGCAACCCTTGTATGAAGAGACATAAAAACATTTTATAATTATCTATACATTTGTATCAATTTGACAGTCAATTGAAAAAAAAAATCTATGAATGATTCCAGTTAAAGGATGATGAGGCACTTAAATGAACAATGAAGGGTTAGTAACTAAATTATAGATTATATTATACTGGATATTTTTCTTTGATTGAAGGTTATGGCCGGAAACAAGAAACAAAATTGTATTCGAGATGTTCGATTTCATGAGGATGATTATTATGATGATGAATTCTACTTTGATGACAGAATGTATGAATATGAGTTTTGTGAAACTGATACTTTGAGAAACAGACATAGGCAGCAACTTCATCAGACTAGTTATAGAAGAGGTGGTGGTGGTGGTGGTGGTGGTGCTATAGGTAGCCATGGAAGAAATAACAGAAATCATACTTTTTACCATGAAGCTGCAAGGGGAAAACATCCTTCTCACTTGAAAGGAAAAGATATTGGAATGTTTTATGCAAGACGTGGCAAAAAGAAAAGAGAACAACTAGAATTTGAACAGGTAATATCTCTTAGAATTTGCACTTCATTATGATGTAGGTTATTTGTATTCTGTCAGGTTTAAATTAATATTTATGTTTTTCAAAATATTCTGGTTTTATGGGAAAGCAATTAATTAAGATAATCTCATTCTTTTTGGCAATAATAAGGAATGTCTCTGGTAACATTTGATGTAATACACTAAATGAACCTAATAAAAGTCATGATGGTTGTTTCTACTTCCTTTTTTTGTTCTTTTTATTTTTAGAGGATTCATATACAGTTTGACAAAAAGGAAACTAATCAGATTAACAATGTTTTAAATCAATTTAAAAACACTGAACGTGCCTTATCAGATAGAAACTCACATTTCAGTGGTAGGCACCAGTCAAATGATGACCAACCCGCATCCTCTCAATCATATTCTAAATCCAACAGTAACCATTCAACAAATCATCAAAACAATCCTCACTTTTCTAGAAGAATTCAAGCTACATCCTCTGGCCTTACAACTACCTTCAACAACATTAATATCAAATCTGGTGAGAAACAGCAATCTCGGTCAAATGACGATTCACCAGCACAAACCAAGAGTGTTCGAAATACCCTTCATTTCAATGACACTTCGGATGATTCGATTGTCACTAGCAATATTGCAGGAGACACTGGTGACAACCCCATGAACGACGAAAGGGGCAATTGTAATAAATTATCGTCTGCTGAACAGACTGCTTACACAGCTGAAGTTGTCGATTTTACTATGAATATTGACGTTGATGATCTTCATGAAAACTTTGAACACGTTATGGAAGAAATAGGATCTTTGGACCAGATTGATATTGAATGTAAGTTGGTTATTTGATACATCTTTTTATAAGATGTAAAAATAGAATTTCAGTTTAACTTAAAGAAATTTTTAGGATTGTATGGGCTAACTTTTGCTTGTATTTCAAGTATATCTTGATATTATTTTGTATCATAGTGACCTCAAATCCACTTAATCGGATATCATCAATAGATAAGAAGTTGTGCAATGATCTTGAAAGGACGATTGCTTCCACAAAGTACAGAAACATGTTGATGTTTCGTGAAAAGTTACCTACTTTCCATATGAAAGATGTACGTTTATATTAGTTTTATTTTATAAGAGACCGTATACTATGTAATGCTATTAACTGAGAAAGAAATAAAGAATTCCTAAGTGTTTTGGCACTAAATATCTACTTTGTGGCATTTAGTAATATCTTTTAAAAAATTGTACTTAGTTATTACTAATGAATTTTTTTATGTTAACTAGTTTTCACTCCGTAATTAATCTAACCCAATGGCAGTTTGCATGTTAGCTCCAAAGCTCAGCCTTGCCTAGTGACCATTATAGGATTTTGAGTCCATCCTGTTAAAAGCTGAAATGGTTTCCTGACTTGAAATTTAAAAACTGTGCCAAATTTTGCCAAAAGTAGGAGATATAGTATCTCAAAATTGTATGAATATATTACAAAAAGAATAGAAATTAAAGACAACGGTAAAAAAGTGTGTTGGCTCTCATTAGATGAATGTTATTGGGTTTTAAAATATTACAGCTAACAAAGTTACTAAACATATTAAAATGTAACTATAAATTCAATTACTTGAGTACCAAACTTTAAAGAAAGACAAAAATTAGGACATTTAACTTCTAACACAAGTAATTTCCACAATTAGCAATTATAGAATTTTGACTTTGTTAGATAGCTCTAATATTTAAATAAGATAATTTTTCTAAAAACAATAACATTTATAATAATGAGAGCTAACACACTTTTTGACTTTTGGTCTTTAATCTTTACATCGGTACTTCCATAGAGACAAAAAGATAATTTAAAGAGTCAACATTTGTGTATACATATATTTCACCATGTATGTCGTTTATTATGGATAACTTTCATTAATTCAGTAGGATGTTCTTCAACTTCATGCATTTCTTCTTCAGAAAATTATATCCGAAATTAGTGCAAACCAAGTTGTTGTGTTGAGTGGAGAAACTGGATGTGGAAAAACAACCCAGGTATACATTCAGTGTTTATAAATGATTTTGTTAATGATTTTAACAGTATCATACAAAAAGTTACATTTTTTTCTTTAGGTTCCTCAGCTAATTTTAGATGATATGATCAGTCGAGGTAGCGGTTCATTATGTCGAATTGTGGTCACTCAACCACGAAGGATTAGCGCCATCTCGGTGGCTGAACGCGTGGCCTCCGAGCGTGGTGAATCCATTGGAAATTCGGTGGGCTACCAGATCCGGCTAGAGAAGAGGCCCCCTGGTCGAGATAAGGGCACCATTATGTTCTGTACAACTGGTGTAGTTCTTCAGTGGCTTCGAAATGATTGTAACTTACAGGTCAGCACTTTTATACCACTAGATAAAATCAGTCTGTGATTACACTTTTAAGCAGATGTTATCTTTTTAAAACTTTTTTTTCTCTATTTGATAAATCACGGCTTTGTAAAATGGGCAAATTGATTAGTTTCATTAGATTTGAGATCATTACATTCTAGGTACCTATATAAAATACATTACACTGTATAAATTTCAAAATTTAGATCGTTAAGAACACTTTGTGAAATTAGGTTAGTACCTACTCGTTTGCTTTTTATCAAACTCTACAACATTGAAAGTGGTTTGTTTATTGTTTTAACTATTGTTACCCTCACAAAGTATCTTTCCCCTTTTATTTTGTTTGACTGAATGACAGTAATGTAATTTGTTTCCTGCTTGTGATCGAGTTGTTTGGTTCTTATTTCTAGAGCTATAGTCATATTATTTTGGACGAAGTTCACGAGCGTGATGTTCAAACAGATCTTCTCATGGCCCTTTTGAAGGAAGTCCTTGCTAGAAGATCTGATTTGCGTTTGGTACTGATGTCCGCCACGCTTAATTCCGGGAAATTTTCTACTTATTTTAGTGAGTTAGTGTTGAGACAATTTTTTCTTCTTAATTTTTTTATTTGTAAAATGTTTGTTTTTTCTGTTTTGATCTTTCAGATGAATGCCCCAAGCTTGATATTCCAGGAAGAACGTTCCCAGTTGAAGCCATTCATTTAGAAGATGTTATTGAAACGATTCAGTAAGATCGTTAATTTTCAGATGACAGATATTTGTTTTTATCTATGATTCTCTTAGGAGGTCTCTTTAACAAATAATGGCTTTCATTGTCTGTTAGTGAACTTTGCTTTCTCTCTAATCATAAATTATTACCAAATCTTGAGAATTATTCCTAATCATTTGTTTTGAAGGTGGTCAAAAACCAAATCTGAATTGCTAATGTCAAATTCTGTGTATATGCTTTTTTGTTAGATATCATATGGATAAAGATGCTCTTGAGAAATTACGTCGAATGAATCTTCAAATGATAAAAAACAAAGCGCGCTCTTTAGGTCTTAGGAAAAACGAGGCTGTTCAAGACAGTGAACGGGATTTGAACACTTGGCTTAATTTAATTTCTAAAAGGTGGGTTTATTGTTACTCATTCTAATGCAATTTACTCTATTTCTGTTTACTGCTTGTTTGTAACTACTATACAATGTTTACATATCTCTGGAAATTCCAAATATAGCCAGCGCTTGTCAGTAACAGCTTATTTAATGGAAGCTCTATTTTTGCAAATCTATTTTTAGAACAAGTAATAGGAATTTTATCACCTATGTAGATGTTAGAAGTACATAAAACGTTTGTATTGATTTAGTAATTCTTGGAATTTAGGTGGTGTACTCAAAACTACAATTCAAATCAAAATTAATGTATGTATATTATGCATGTTAAACTTAATTACTAAAAGTAAGATGACTTATATGTAATCTATCTAAAACATAAGTAATTTTGTGGTCATTTTATTATTTCTTTTAAAGCTGCCACTGTTTTCATTGGTTACCGTTTTAGAAATATTGGATTGTTTTCTTTGTTTATGACAAGTTTTGTGAAATATGATGCTCAAATTATAGCTCTAAGATCTGTCTTAAAATGTTAAGTATATTTAAGCCTTGGCTGGAATTATTAAAAATTCCGGATCTCTTTACACACTAATAAATGTAAGACAAGAGGCCCTTGAGTTCACCAAAATACCCACTGTTCTACAGGTAGGTATTTACGGATTGCTGTGTGTTCCTATAGATATTCGCGTCACACTCGTGAGATCCTTACTGCACTTGGAGAACACATGGCTCCACCTGCAGATCTGATTTGTGAAGTGATCGACTACCTTGTCAGTAATTCGGCAGACAATGGTGCTATATTGGTGTTCGTGGCTGGACTTTCAGTAGGTTACAGGTTGTGCAGATTATAATTATGTTTGTAGAGAACTTGCTTATTCGAATATCTGTTAATAAATTCTCCAGGACATCAAAGAAGTGATAACACAGCTTCGTGAGTCTAAACCTGAGCGCTACGGGGACAAGCAAGGCTTCTGTCGTCTCTATCCTTTGCACTCCAGTCTGCCAACTATAAATCAGCGTGAAGTGTTTGACAAATCAGCCCCTGGTCAGAGAAAAATAATCGTTTCTACTAATATTGCTGAAACTAGGTATGTGAGTAGCAAAGATTTTGATTAGAATTTCTAGATGGAGTGAGTACTAGTAAACTGAAATGACCGATTTGTCAATTGACGCTCTCTGTGTAGAGATGTGGATTTGGAAGAAGGCGTCTGAGAATCAGCTACAAAGAGTAAAGAACAAATGCTGGCATCTTTGAACAGCTAAGAACACCCCCCCCCCCCTCCTGTTAAGACACATTCGAAAAAGGAAACAATCCTTCTCTGGACACCAATGTAAAGGGGTAGCAACCTCACAAGAGCAATTCTGCAAGGCAAAATGGAAGGCAGACGTCGAGGTAGATCAAAGACCCAATATCTTGATTACATCAGAAAATCGTCTGGACTGAGTATGGATTTCGTCAACTCTACAACAAAGCATTGCAGAGCTTGGCGGATCATTTCAAATGGATCAGCCGAAGCTCAGCAATGAGCACTCGGTCATCATCATGTAGAGATAGGAGAATGGCGTAAATAATGCACTGTACCTTCCTATTTTACTGTCAATTTGATCATTAAATTATCTATAAAATGTAATGAATTTAACATATGCTAAGAAAATTGTAATTAAAATCTTTGGTGAGTAGTCGTTGAACTTTGATACGGAAGCTGATTTGAGAAATTCCAAGTAATTTGCTCATTCTCTTTTTCAAATCTGGGAAAACCTAAGGAAATATGTACATTTTTATGATTTAACCTCTTTGAACAAAAAATGTTTTTTTGGGTTTTATTTTCAAAGTCGGAGCATTTTACTAAAATTAACATATTGCAAATTATAAATACCTATTTTGTTGCACGGACATATAGGTTAGTTTAGTCTATGTGATTTTTATTTTTTGCTATTTGTAGTATTACAATAGACGATGTTGTGTATGTTGTGGATTCTGGACGCATCAAGGTGAATGATTTCGATGCCCTCCAGAACACTGAAACCTTGATGCCAGTCCTTGTGAGCAAGGCCAATGCAGCACAGAGGAAAGGCAGAGCCGGACGGTGAGTACAGTCAACGGTTTAGCTAGATTGTTTAAATAGAAGCTTGGTTGGCTAGATTGTTTAAACATAAGTTTGGTTGGCTAGATTGTTTAAACATAAGTTTGGTTGACTAGATTGTTTACACATAAGTTTTGGTTGGCTAGATTGTTTAAACATAAGTTTGGTTGGCTAGATTATTTACACATAAGTTTGATTGGCTAGATTGTATAAACAAACTTTGTTGACTAGATTATTTAAACCGGAGCTAGATTGCTGAAGTTTGTTTTATTTAAGAGCTTATTTTATATTAAGAACTGTTTCAGTCGTTCTTATTTGTTCTCCTTCCAAATATATGCCTCCGTATGTGAATGTTTCCAAACTCAAATAAGTTTTTCCTTTGTTAAGTTCCGCCAATGAAATGTCTTCTAGTGAGGAATCGAGTGACAATAAGTTATTGTCCTGGAAGAGTAGAAACATTTTTATGTGCGTGTCTAGTAGATATTTTTTCTTTGACCGATTTTTAGAGTTCAGCCAGGAACCTGTTATCATTTGTTTTCAACGTTTCAAGAAAAGATTATGTCAGATTATCTAGCTCCAGAAATTCTACGTACACGCCTGGAAAGTGTTATTCTACAGATCAAGGTAATTTTTGCTCGCTACTAATATTTTCTTAACTGTTTGTTTTTTTCGTATACCCTGCGCTCAAGGTATTAATTAAAGCTTTCTTTTATTGTTTCCAAAATAAGTAAGGTTTATTTTATTGTTAAACAAATTCAATGCATTAGACTACACAGAGAATCCCTGTTTTGAAGAATTCGAGTTTTTTACCATTACAGTAGTTTAACATTTTCATTATAGCTAACAATAAAATGTACTTGGTCCAGCCAAAAATTTATGGACAATTTTGTCTTATGGAACTCTGCAATTGTACAGATGTGATAATATTATTGATTTATTATTTTCTCTTTTCAAATTACAGAATGTAGAACGAAACGTTGAAGCTATTGGTAGCTCTTGTGTATGGCTCTATGAAATATTATGATGTTATGTCTGTTTATTTATTAAATTTGCTCACTTTTTCACCTTAATTTACACACACACCGATTGCTGAATTTAATGTGAATTTCGGGAGAATTTTAGGCCCTCTGATGTATGCAATAATAAATGTAAACAAATTATCGAGTTTGTATTGAGTCCAATTTTGAAGTTATTGGAATGAACATTTATATTTAGCTTAATTTATGAATTTTTTGTTTGATTTTAAGTTGCGGTACATTGTGTATTGTTTTCGGCATGTGTTGAATTACTGTGAAAATATTGATACAATTTGTTTTTTGTAATTGTTTATTGTTGTTTTTTAAATTCATGAAAGCGTCAAACAAAACGATGGTACATTAGATGGAAAAGTTGTGCATTTATTTCTGTTCCTCTTCCAATTGTTATGCATTGTGTATTAGTCAGCTACTAAACAACTATTTTATAAATCGTGCATGTTGTGTTTTCAGTTAATGGACAGCAACATCACAACCGATTTCTTGGACAAATGTATGGACGCGCCATCACGTCCTGCTGTTGACCAATCCTTACGACTGCTGATGAACATTGGCGCTCTCGGCCATAATGAAAAGCTGACGTCCTTGGGTTGGCATCTGGCCCACATCCCTATCGAGCCACAATGTGCCAAAATGATCCTCTATGGCGCTCTGTTTTGCTGTCTTGATCCAGTGCTCTCTGTGGCCGCTTGTCTAGGATACAGGGACCCTTTTCTGGTGCCGTTTGACAAGCGTGATGAGGGCGATAAAAAGAAGAGCGAATTGGCAAAAGAAAGTTGTTCCGACCACATAATGTTCATCAATGCATTTAAGGTGACATTTGAATTTAGTTTTTCTGTATCTATTTTACATTTTTCCTTTTTAGCTGGGTTGACATTTTACCTATATTTTCCATGGGAAGTCCTTGGGTTTTTCTTATAACATTTCTTTAAACAATAAAATATTTTATTCTTTGGAACAAATTATGATGAATTGTGTATCCAATTTGTGTATTATTTGTTTTATTTTGTAGTGGCATCCCTAAAAATACAATTTCAGTAGTTTGAAATTTTTGATGGCACATTATTTCAACAATTGCATAAATTTGATTATAGAAAGCAGAAAATGTATTGCGAAATTATATTTATTGGATTCTGAAATTACTTTTAAAAATTGAAAATTCCACAAGGAAAATTGAATATGTCTCTTGGGATATAAACAGAAATTATTTTTACTTTTTTTATCTAAATGGGCCGTAGATATTCTTTTCTATCACCCCAGTATATACAAACTACTTTTGGCTTGTATGTAGTTTTCTTATAACCTACATTTTCTTAGTAAATTTACCTTCTAATTCTGCTCATGGTTAGATTTAAAATCTCGTAAGATGTTGCCACTTGAACAGAAAGTATTATTCTCGTTTGTTTTTGCCCTCCATACCATCTTTTAATCATTGTTGTTGATCGTTTCTTAGCTGCACTACATAGAATGTATTTGAATACCACAACTTTATTCTTTTCTTTAGGGCTACGAAAAGGCATGCAAAGTTAGAAAGAACTATGAATATTGTTGGAATCATTTCCTTTCGGAAAGTGTCATGAAAGTAAGTTTTTATTTCTTTATTGTGTCATGTAAATATTGAGAATTTTGATTTTTTTTAAAGGTTTTAAATAAATTAATTTTTATTCACCAGCAAAAATTAATTTATTTGATTATTTACAGTTGTGGGAACACTTTCTGCTTGATAAAATAAAAGGTTTTATATTTATAATTCAGTAAAAAACAGATGAATTGAACTGTAAATTTGAATAGAAAGTTAGAAAGTGTGAAGTTTTGAGAAAATTAGTTCATCAAATCTCTGGCTAGGAATGTCAGTCTAAATATTAGGAAATAATATCGCCATATTTAAACATAATGTTCTAACAAAATCGTTATGAATCGAATGTAAAGGCATCTACTTATGAGCAGCAGAAGCATCTCAATTGTTATTGCAGACACAACGACAATTTTGGCAAGGCCCTTTAATGTTTGTTTTAGCAACTGCAGAAATTGAAAAAGGAGTACGCAGGCATTCTGTATGAGCGCTCCTATATCAATACACCAAATCCCAAAGATTCGGCTGCAAATATTAACTCTGGTAAGATTTTATTTAATTTGAGAGCATTCTGTCGCTATCACAAAATGTCTCTACCCGTATTTGTTTTTGCAGATAATTTGCATCTCGTGCGGGCGGTTATTTGTGGCGGTCTCTATCCAAACATTGTCCAGGCCGAGACTCCGTTAAAACAGAAACTGAAGTCATCAGGGTAAGCTGGGCTACTTACTATGTACATTGATCTGATGTAGAAATATTGCTTTCCTCCGAAGGGAACATATTTTAGTTTAGCCTTCAGCACAGAGATTCTTCCCAAGCTGCCAGGGGTGATTTTTCCATTTTTATGCGGAATTCTGTTTTTTTAGGAGCATTATTTCAAATTGCATGAAAGTAAAGATTTGAAAGTAATTTTATCTTGGCATTGCAAGTATTTTTATGTTATTTTTTCAAAATTCCTAGGGGGAGGGTTGTCATTTTCACAATCACATCTTTGAAACGCTGATCTTCATACTTAATTGAAATCAAATTACCAATTGACACAACGGATTTCAGTCTACGACCTGAGAACGCTAACAATCTGATAAATAGACTTTCTATTGCGTCGAATGTATTTTGTTTTGTTAATCACTAAGTTCACTGATGCTTTTTATCTTAGTGGATTTGTTGTTCCTCGACTGACTGTTGAGCCCGGCGAAGCGGCCGTGGAAATGCATCCGTCCTCTGTCAACAAGGGGCTCAAAACTGACAAACCGGTGTGGATGACTTATTTTAAGAAGATGCAACTCAATGGCAATAAAGTAAGAAGTTTTGATTTTATTTATTAATTTTTCACTACTGCCAGTAGCATTAGCATAAACAAATGAAATGAGGAAAATTGAGTAAGAAATCTTTAGTGAACTATTTAATATAATTTTTAAAATTTTGAATTTTCTTAAAATTTGAATTTACTTTTTGCGAGAGAAATGTAGATTGGTTGGTAGAATAATTTATTGTTTAGATTGGGTCCAACCACTGTCTCTATTTATGCTTAGGGTGTTGCTTTTCTTAGTTTCCTGTCCATTCGATCTTTGCCTTGGACTAGAAATTAGTCGAATAGGTTGGATGTTCTGTTAAAAATCTATTCACAGCAAACAAGAGACATTGACGAACATTGTGTGTTAATATTTCTCTATGAGCCACACATTTGTGCTACCTATTTCGTTTACTACCAAACTCCAGGAACCTAAGAGAAGCAAGATGGATATGAGAAAGAGTGCTAAATATACAGTTTTATACCAATAGAAAAGGTATAAAATACCATTACATAAATTGAATACTTTGCTATCCAGACTGTGCATTGGATATAAAAAGCTGTTTCGCTAATATTTTGAACAAAATTATATCTTCATTTATCAATCAGTGCATTTATTTGTGTAAAAATTGTGCTACTTTTGACTGTCTCAATTTAGCAAATTATTCTTTAAATCGTTAAATTTTATTTACTATAGAAAAGATTCAGATCCAGCGAGAGTCGACATTCTGTATAAATTATTATTCTGTGGATATGAGAACAGTCGGTAGCCGAGTAATTAGCTTGTCGGGCTTCGAACCGGTAGCCCCGTGTTTGAGGCCAGACGTCATCTGGATCTCGAAATTATTACTCTTAGTTATGTAGGTATCTACCGTTTTGGTAAATATAAAATTTCTCTTGCAAGAAGTAATTTAATTCCTAGTTTAATTGAAATTAAGAAACCAAAAAAGCGCAGCCGTACTTTTTTTATTTTATTAAGCTGCGGGAGCACCTCCTCTCTCGTTTATTTGTTATATGACTAAGAAATAACACCAAAATTTAAATCAAGAATTTTAAAACGTGTTACTTGATTTATTATTTTTATGCTAATGATACTTCGGAGACCCACAAATACTTTTAGTAGAGCTGGAAATTCTAGAAAATCTTGTCATGCTCAAAATTAATAGCAGGTGACTAGAAAAGCGGTGAAATTATGTACCATTTGAAAGATGACGCTACAACTAAATAAATAACTATCAGGATGACAGAAAAGAATACACAAGCAATGATACAATCAGTACTAATATAATAAGGTTACGAGTAAATTAAACTGAAGATAATTTAAATTAAACCTAAGTGCTAAGTTAATAAAGGTGCCATTTTTAGGTATGATAGTGCATACGCAGCGAAGGTTTTAAAGGACCAATTAAAAGGCATTCCTAAATGGCAAGTTTAAAGATATTCACATCGTACATTATTTATCAGCTCATTATATTTTGTGTTTCACTTTTCTAGTTGTTGATAACAAATGGCAAAATACTTCCAACTGAAATTTGTTTACCTTTTTTCCTTTATAAAGAAATAATGATGATTTTTGGTTAATCGCAAAATGCTTCACCATATCATTTTATAAATGAAGTAAATTCATCACCTAAAACTTTCTGTTAAATAAATATTATTATATAGTATTGGCGAAAAGGCCCCAAAAGTTCTCCCAAAACAAATTCTTGAAATAAATGAAATTAAATATAGTTAGCTATGGTTCTAAGTACCTAGATATTATTAAAGTATTTCAGTACAAGAATTCAATTACTATTTAAGCATTCATAGTTCGAAAACCACAAAACCGATTTCTATGAATTTGCACACGTTAACATCGTAAACTACAATCAATTTATTGATCAAATTTGGATATTCTAGATTTTAAATCGTACGAGCTATGGATGTTGAAAAATTAGTCAACTTTAGAACTCCTATAATAACTTGACAAGGCTAGCCAGCTCGTAGAGTTAACAGCCTAAATGCCATAGGTTTAGATTATTAGTTCTGGAGTCGAGATGGTTTTGGTCATAATATCACGTTCCAAAGATTTCATAGCTTTATTACACGCTCTGAAAAGTTACACTGTTATGACTTGTAAACTAATTCCGTGGTCACTCAAAGGGATAATAGAATGTACTTTTCCTATGCTGAAAAATATATCACTTCAAATTTACACTACAGATGTCTAAATAAGTCATTAACATTTTACGAAAGTTTAAAATTATTGGTTAATCGAAACTAACATTTTTGTTAGTTTTAATTTATAGTTTTAGTAGTAGAAATTATGGATAGCATCAAAATTAAAACTATCAAGAATGTTAGTTTCGATTAACCAAATAAATTGAAACTTTCAGAAAATGTTTATGATACTTTTAATTCTGTAGTCTAAATTTGAAGTGATTGAAACAACTTTTTTCACCGATATGCACCGGAAAAATACATTGGATGACCACCGAATTTACAAATCATAACAACTTAAGATTCACCTTTCTGAGCGTATAGTCACAAATTCTATGTAATAAAACTACCAAACCATATGAGTAAGGATTAGATAGAGAGTTGACTTCATACAAATATATAGGTTTTATGAAGTAACTTTCTTAAAAATATATTTATAATCATATAATACTAATTATAAAATAGTTTTAAATAACTAATTAGATAATTATATATAAATTATATAAAATTAGCACGAACATTTGATCTATGAATAAAAAATATTAAAAAATATAGATAAGGATCTATAATTTATGTCAAGGTCACTATCCGCCATTATATTTTTATACCTAATTTAACCAAAATGACGAAAGGAAGGCAATGTTCTGCCTATAATTGTACAAACAGAACAACTCTTCCAGATAAAAGATTTCATAGTTTCCCTAAAGAGAAAGAGAGGTAAGATTATTTTATATTTTTTATAATATTAATA
>JAUYWI010062333.1:0-15668 GCA_034780595.1 Parotoplana pacifica | reverse complement strand
ATTTACTTTATAAAATGGTAACAAAAGAAACAAATTTACATAACTTTTTGAATTTTTGTAATTAAAATTATATACTATTTTTATGCGACACTACGCAAATTTATAAAATAAACGCGGAGTGGGTACTCTATGTATTGTTACTCTATGATTTTCACTTTGAACAATATTGTACCTAACTATGTAAATATACTTTAAAACGTTTCTCGTATGTATATTTTACTTGATTTGTTTTAAATACATTTAAATTCTTATGGGATAATAATTGCCATTGAGAATGAGTATATCGAAACCGGTTTGACAACTAAATATTAACTTAATGTATTTTTATTTATATTTAAATAAACTTTTTATTCTTTAAAAACTATAAATATTATACTGGATTTTAATCTTTTATCAGCTACTTGTAATGCACCAAATATTTTATAAATCATCATTTAGTTATTATTCTTCATTTAGCAGATATTTAACATTGAAAATTCCCGTGACCCTACTTGATTTATTCTTCCCCGAGCTATATTGTTGATCTAGCTTTAGGTATATAATTTAACATCTATGATTATAATATGCAACCTAAGGTAAACATTGATGTTTTTTTTCAATTCCCACTTCCAATAGGCTGCAACTCAGGTCAACATATCCCACACAAACAGGCATATATTCGTCTTCTTCAGATCATCTATGAGGTCTGTCATTCCGCTGCGTTACAGATGACATCCGCTCTACAATTCTTGAACACGTGTCGAATGTTTTCATCCTGTTTCTTACACCATCTGCAGGAGCTATTCCGTTTGTCAATAGTACTTGCAAATTTACCCATCCATCTGCTATTGTCGCATCTCAGAAAGGAGACTGTTGTCCTTTCGATTAAGTGACTTCCTCTTTTTCGGATCGGTCCTTTTGTTCCTGAGGATCTTCACTCTGTCTATGTCTAGCCTGATATTCATGGACCACCTTTCATTGACCTTCCTTTTGATCGCTGCGGCCATTCCCTCATAGCTAATACCAATGTCCCGGACTCGGGTTCCTCATGGCTCTGTTTGTTCGATGCCTTGTCCGCCATCTCATTTCTGATCACGCTCACGTCGCAGTGTGCTGCAACGAATTGGATGGTAAACTTTCTCTCAGTACTGCCCTCCATAAGAGATCGCTACAGTTCCGATTGCATCCTATTGTTCAGATTGAGTAGACCACTTTCCTGGCTTGGATGCTGGCTTTATTTGCTCCATTTCTGCTCTGCACGATGAGGCTGGAGACCCTGCTTTAGCCATGGTTTTGATGATCAACTCTTTCCACTGTAAATACAAATGGCAGATGTCCGAAATGTGACCTCTCTTGTCAAATCCTACTATACCTTACTGTGTGTAGGTTGCAGCTGAGCTAACAACCTACTGCCGTAGGTTTAGATGAGGACGCACCGGTGGCTTTTTCTTTTATAACGGACTCATCCGACCTCATTTCCAGGTCGTGGCTACCTCTTCTCCTGATGGTTTCGAGCATAATTTCCTTCATTTGCTGTTTGTTCTCATCTGTCTTCTCTCTTTTGATATTTTCATCATGAACGGGTATTAATGGATGTTGTCTATGCTTCTTTGACATTCCAAAGGGACATAGGGGAGCACTCTGAGGATCGATTCTTTCTCTGTCTTATAATTGAGCTTCAGCTTCCTGATGATCATTTCTGGTCCCTCTCTACAATTTCTTATTTTTTCAAGGCGTTGTTCGGGAATATCCTGTCTTGCGATAAATCTGAGAGGGTTTTCATCAGGCATTCTAGCCGTACGTTCCAACCTTTTGGAAGCTGCGATCTCAAATCTGTTGTGTATAGGAATTAGATCCGCCTCATGAAATAGTGACTCCATATTCGTGGCTTTCACTCACCCTGTTATGACGCTGGCTGCACTATTTGAATAGTCTCAGGTTTCTGCAGGTTAGTTTTGGAGATTAGGTTTCGCCTAATATCTGCACCATACTCTAAAACACTCCTGATATACCCCACATACAGAAGTTTCAGGAGGTTGGCTTCGCTACCCCATTTCATGTTAGCAACGGTTTTCATTTGGATGAGTTTTCTATTGGCCTCCCTCCGTAGTAACCTTGTTGACATGTTGGTTGAATGTAAGTCACTTGTCCAGTATGAGTTCAAGTAGCTTAACCTTTTCTTTGTACTCAATACTTCTCCCTGCGATGGTTACTTTGTGTATCTTGCTATCCCTGCTATCTCCGGGGCTGTTTCCATGCTGTACGTACTTCTTGCACCATTTTCCGATAGTGTAAAGTCCTTTCTGTATGGGCTTGAAAATTTAATAATATTAAATATTTCATCAACAAAAATAGATATTACAGAATTATTTTTTGTTTAAAAGACATTCATGGCAGTGTTATAATTCTAAAATATGACATTTATATCCATCTAAAATGCTAAGTAATAAGCCTAAATGTGAAAAATTATTAACTGTTGGCCCTACTACTATATAGGTCAATTCGAAAAGATCTAGCATACTGATTGTAAGTTAATTGAAAGGAGCCAAATAATATTTAAATTATTAAATATCAAAAGTTCTTATAATTGTTCAGTTCTAGTCCAGTTAAAATGGATGTTTTCGAACCTTTGATCTGGAAAATAAGATGATTTTGATATATGTATGTTGTACTATTGTCTAAGCCCCCCTTGTTAAAATTGGTTAAGTAGTTTTCAAGCTATTAGCAGATAAAATTGTTTTTTTAGTCTAAAAACACCCCAATTATTGTGTTGATACATTTTATATCATTTTTCTGTTTACAATATTGAACATTTAATCAAACAACTTGTCTATAAGATACAATAATATTTTATCTTAAGTCTTAACATTCGGAAATATTGATAGTAAATCCAAGTGCTCCTCCCCCCTTTTTTTCAAAATTCCTGGATCCGCCACTGTTTCTTTAATTAAAAAAATGTTTCTTTTACAAGAATACCAAAAAAAACGATAGAACGAACGTTGCATTCGAGAGACGATGGCGATCTTCTTTTGAAATCTACCAAATTGACTAAATCCTATAACTAAGTACGCAAGTCACCTAGCTGATTATTGTGTAAGGTTTTATAACCATTGCCAAGATCCGAAAGAATTGCTGTAAAAACTAACATTTATTTCAAAATGATACCGAAAAATGTTGCTCAATACGAATTCTGAATTGAGAAAAGTAGGTAATGAGAAAGCTAAATGCTATAGTTGAAGAACGCCTCTCTATGTAAAATGTTAAAATCCATTATTTAATTTTAAAGATGTAAGTATAGAATGAACAGTAGGTATCTCTTTTTGTCTGTCCGTCTGTTTTACCAAAATAAAAATTAGGAAAAAGTAGACGCCTAATATCTCAGTATTGTATATTATATATCGACATAACAGTAATCCTTCGTAGACTACCGATGATGTAAAAATGGTTGACTCTCGGCAGCGAGAATGCTGCTACTGTGTCGACCTCTATGACGCTACTACTACAGCTATAGAATATCCATTCTCTAGGTTTGCTCGATCTACTTCCAAGCTTGGATAGTTTGTCTTTGAGTTGCAGGGAGTCTGTCTTGGATAACACGCGACAACACAGGCGTCTGCAGGATGTCTTTCTTCATACAGTTGTGTGGAATAAAAAAAAAAACAACACAGTGCGCGACGATACCCATACACTTTTTCTCTCGTTTAGTTTTATCTGTTTAAAGCATATTATTCATAATAATACAAGAGAAAGTAAAAAAAAACAATGTTTTAAAGGGAATGTAAGAATTGGTACTTAATGAATGACCAAAGCGCAAAACAGAACGGAAACAAGATTCTGTATCGGTTTTGTATATTATTATGGTTAAAGTTAAATTAACAGATAGGTAGACCAATACAGACATAAAAAGTGAAAAAGGAGGTATTCATTTAGGTGCAGATATGATAACATCATGGTTCTCTCGTTCTATTTTGTTTGACCAATAAAACCTTCATACCTACTGAAGTTAGTAGCCTTTTTTCACCTTTTTGTATGTATTGGTCTACCTATCTGTTAAGTTAACTTTAACCATATCAAATATGCAAACACATACAGAATCTTGTTTCTGTTCTTTTGTGTGCTTTGGTCATTCATTAGGTACAAATTTATACATTTCTTTAAAAAAATTGTTTTTATACTTTCTCTAGTTTCTGATTTTATTTTCAATAAATTGTTTTCAATTACTTTGATTTAGAATGCCAGTCCTAAGCAAAATATAACGTTACATTACAATACATGCTTACTTCTCAGTTTGTTTAGGCACGGCCAGTCTAATTAGTACATCACAATACATTGTTTTTATTTATTTTAAATTAGAAAGCTATCTAAATGTTTAGAAATACCCAATATGTCGAAGTACTTATTATTTTTGAAGTCGGGAAAATAAATCTTAGAGCAAATGTCTCCATTGTTTTATGTAATATCTAAAACAGTCAGTCACTCTATATTCCTATGAAAATGAGCTGAAAGAAATTTGGAAGTTGATAATATGAGACAACTATTGATACGAAGAAAATACTGATTTTCAGAGGGGAGTATGTTCATTAGAAAATATTAAACAAACCAAACGTCCAATTTTGACAAACTTTTACTTTACATGAAGATGAGTTTCCATTGATTAAAATTATGTTTAAATCTATTTCGGTAAAGTATGTCTTTGCCATGATTTAATTAATCCTAGTTTGAACAATTTGGCATCATGGTTAAAATTGACGTTTTTTGGGGTCTCTTCACCTTTCCCACAAACAACTACGTAAAGGAAAAGTGCAAGTTTGATAAAATAGATAAATTATCTACCAAAGTATGTAATTTTAGCAAAATGAAGATTTTGGTTTGGCCACAAGCGGTTTCCTACTAAATGCATTTTTCGAAATAGGAGTTTTGGAATTTGTAACTTTAACCATGAAACGTTTAAAACCGTACAATACTTTTGACATTATTATGTAGGTATCAAATTTCCCCTTACAATGAGGTATTATTTGTTAAAATTGGTTTTGTTGTTTTAGAGCTATACGGCCTCAAATTTAAAATTGAGTTTTCAAAAAGTACCCAAACTCTGATAAAGGGATACCTATATTTGTCAAAAATTTTCCATGATGCAAGTAAAACGATACCCTCATTTTTATATGTGTTGTAGAATAGGTCAAACCCCCCTTTTGCTGAAAACTGTATCTAAAGAGGTGGTGTAGTTTTTGAGTTATGAACTTCCAAAGGCTAGTTTGTATCTCATAAATCCACCCCAATTCATACATAGCGGCAACAACTTACGTTGCTACTGATTATTATGTAGGCGAAGGACATTTTATCAAATAAAATCTCTCCTTAGATTTGCCTCTTTTTAGAAAGCTTATTACTTCCTTTTTCGTAGCCTATGTACATAAAGACAACATTTGTCACACAATCCGCCTACCCTTTAACACTCTAACAATGATCTTAGAAGTTCTTCTCACAACCTAGGAGGAGGAAGAGGAAGAATGGGGGATCGACATTTGAAGAACACACCTGTATTGAAAACAAGAAATTGAAAAGTAATCATATACCTACCAAATCTCTTGATTATATCGACTATAACAAAAATTACTGTTATATTTTACTTGAATGCTAAATAAAACAACAATACCAACAAAAGTAAATCATATTTTGCTTGACATCATAAATAATCTACCATTTGGTTCAATTGTACGCGGTTTCTACAAAAAAAAGTTGAAGAAGTTAGACGATATTTATTTAAGTATGACGAAAAAATATCTCAGACATCATGGTAGATTTGGTGATCGAAAGTTTATTGCACTTTTTCGTGAAATTACTTTATCGATATAGCCTATATTAGCTAAGCTAAGAGTTTAGTTACTCTAACTAACCCATTCATCTTCATGAAACTGTCTCTAAATCAGTATGAAATTTGACCAGGTGGACCTCGTTTATTCATAAAACGAAAAATCTGAAGCTTGTAGAGGAAACTTGCCGTGTCAGGTTATAGGTGTACCTAGAATTATTTTAAAAATTTGATTAAGATTTTCTAAACAATATCGTAATGTAGATCAATGTTCAAGATATGTGTTTACAAATTTGAGACAGATTTCTTTCACCCAAGTCTAACCTTAAAGAAAATTCTTCTTTCTTTATGTGTCCAACCAACTGTTAACATCCCCTTCTGAGATGGTTCATCTGTTTTCATCTTTTACTCTAGTTTTTTCTACTGCTGCTTCATTTAGTATCTACCTACTCTAATAGGATATGACATTGGTTTCAATGCCTACTCTTTCTTTCTCGTAACACGTCTTCCACTATATTTTTTGATGTTCTACTATCATCTCTTTCTGGTAACACATTTTCTGCCATATTTTATTATATTCTATTAGCATCTCTTTTTAACACTTCCAAAATTAATTTATCATTGTTTTTCATGCTCTTTTTTTAACTGAATGCTAACAACTACCGCCTACATTTAATAATATCTTTTTGAGGTAAGGACAAGGAGATTGGTTGTTCAATTGATGAAATTAATTATTTATTTCTGCTATATCTAATTTGTAATTTCAATGACATTGTATTTGATTTGCCTAACTTCATTTGGTTGGTCCTTTGTTGCATTGATATTATACTTTTCCTTGTCTTTTATGATTTTATATCAAACTGTATGCTATACCGACATTTCTACTGATAATCAAGAAGATCATTATAAAGTTATTTCTCTTTTCTTTTTTAACATTAATAAATCGACCTACGAGTTACGACCATTTGTCTAACAGACTATAGGAGAGATAGAAAATTATGTAATTTGATAAAGAGCTCTAACAATTCAACTCACATTGTCGTAACTCGGCCCTGGACTGGTAGATACCCATAGCAGTGTTGTACCTCATGTATTTACAAAATTTTGGGTCTATTTCTTATGAAGATATCTTTATATGACCCTCAATCATAGCTTCTCCCACAGCAGACAACCAATAATGCCTCTACACTTATTCTTATAAATATGTGCTATTCTAATGAATACAATTTTTTTCTATCATTGCTTTTTCACCATTTTAACAGAAAGCTTGTTACTTAAAAAGAAAAGAATATGACTTCCAAAGCGTGTGTTAAGATTCTTAGATCACCTTCATGGACTTGAAACAATTACTTGTCAGTAACCACCTCTTAGCATAAAAACAACAAAACACTGAGTCTGTATGCATGCTAGTCAGAAGGTCCCGGGTTTGAATACTACTCTGTACCTACAAGGGGAGGAAACCCTAAAACTAATATTCAGATATACATAGTTTCTTTCTGACACTGATGTTTCTGAATTATATTTAATTTATTTCATTCCATTGTGTGCTTTTTTGAGATTTTCAAAGATGATCAAAATAGTCACTGTCGCAGCAGCCTTTGGTGAATTTATAGCTTTTGAAGAACCACTCCAATAGAATCCCTGAAGTACAATTTACTGCCATTCTCTTTCCGAATAAGTGGCCGCAGTGGCATGGATAATTAACACAAACTCTATGCCGTTTTTACTAACGTATTATTAACTATTAGGTCCAGCTTTTATTACACGGCATCTTAAAATAAACTTTATTTTCAATACTTTTTTATTTTATATTCTGTTCTCTAATTTATAGTAATAAGATCGATAACTGTTTCAAGTTTATAACATTTACAACGCCATATAGCTTTTCTATCTATACGCGGATTTTAGGACATCAGTTGAATCTGAATTTTAAAAATGTCAAATTCTTAAATCAAAACATATTTGGGAAACAGAATACGTGTGGATGACGTTTTTTAAAAGTAGGTACGGAGTATCAGACTTAAGACTTAATATTCAAGATTGCCTTGCTATTTGCAGTCTAGATAGTGTATTTATTGAAAATAGATCTTCCAATATGAAGTGTGGGAAATATGAGCAAATGGTAATATTGCTATTGTCGCACGTATATGCGAATAGTTACTTGAATACAGAATAATATACAAAAACAAATTGTACTCATGCATGCTGCAAGTATAACTATATACACATTTATCATTAGATTTAATATGGCCTTCATAAGAAACTACGTTTACCGTACGACCAACCATCGGTACCTAATATGATTTTTAACTCCATTTGTTAAATTATTATGATTATTGTATGTATGTATGTATGTATGTATGTATGTCAGGACAATATATCATGTATAAAACATAACACACACTTAAAGGTATTCACAGCTGAACTAAAATTTATTTCGAGTATCAAAGAATTATAATAGTTTGTGTCTTTTATCTTTTATTGGTTCTGCAACTAGACGACCGATATTAAGGAAAGTAACGCCTTTCTAAGCATAATATTCCATACAAGTAGTCTCGGCGTTTTCCTTATATGTAGACATTTGTGTAGGTAGGTACCACAGTCTCATGTTATTCAGCTGGGTAAAGTTGGTATTGACATTTCCTCTGTTGCTGCAGTCTATGCCGGATTCCAGGCCAGGGAAAAACTGTTTTGGACTTGTGCCATGCGCCTTGTTTTAAGCAAATTGTTGTAGTTTTGGTTGTTAGTTTATTGATAGACATATTTTCTTGCTGACTTACTTTTATATACCAAGAGGAGGTTGTGTGAAAAGTTTGACTCATAAAGGATGGCATGGCATTCAGCAGTGAGAAGGAAGCAGATGCTTCTGCCAAATAATTGAAAAGTGCAGCGCTGAAGAGAGAGTAGTAGTTGCTTTATTTCCTCACATCGCGACTGTCAAAAGGAAAAATGTAATTGTGAGGGGTGGGGGTCAAAAACCGGAGAAAGGAGATTACTGTGTATGTCAAGCAATGTGTCCAGGAATTATTTTGATATGAAATTATTGTGAAAGAAAAAGTTCAGCAATGCAAGAAAGAACAAATAAGTTATCGATTGTTAGTCGTGCGTCGGTTAGAAACGTTTGAATTTATTGCAAAATATTGTTATAAATATACATTCTTGTTTTGTTTTATATTAGACCTAAACTTTATTAATTGTGTTTAAAAAGAACCTCTTTTGTTTTCTCTAGATACATAATTAGCCTTCTAAAAAGAAGCTTACAATGTACGAATTAGAATGATTGCTGAATAAGTTAGTCGGTATTAGGTTTGATCTACCTGACTCTTTAATAAGAATAATATCTAAACGTATTATCTTGACAATGTACATAGGCAACATATTGAATCTTCAGCAAACTGTTGTAGTAAAATTCTGATAAGCCGTAGATATCTATAGAAATTTTCCAAGTATTTGTAGGATACCTAGGTATTTTAGTTTACAACAATGAAATATCTATTTATGTTTATTAATTATCTATTTCTAAAAAAAAGTAGAAGAATCTATATAATTGGGGAAAATATTTTAAAATCATCATTGATTTCGGAAAATATTTTTTTCTGCTAAATAATTTCACCTATTTTTGATAATTTCATTTTAGAGGGGATTATGCAGCATTCAAGTTTGACTTTAGGAAATTTAAGTTGAATCAATGCAAAGGTCAACTGAGTATTTGCCCATCATATACAACAAAGGTAAGTTTTATACTGGTTGTGTTGAAAATATTTATTAGACCAGCTAGTGTCTATATTGGTAATGGCGATCAGTTCCAAAGCTTAATGGGCTTTATAGGATTGTTTAAAATAGGCCATTTTGAGCTTAAAATGTCTAATGGTTTCCTGACTGGAAATTCATAGCATTTGTTTAGACTACAATGATGATTAATTGAATCAAATTCCATTAAAATTGTCGATCATGTATTTTAGGAGCTGTATTATTTTAAAAAGGTGTCTTTTCTTTCATGTTAGAACCGTTACTAGAGGACAGCCAAAATTGTACATTGTTAGAACAAGCGATTTTACCACAACTATGATTTTATGGACAATTTGGTGACTTTCGTTTTATCAACTTTTAACTTAGAAACTGTTTTTAAGGACCACAATACTGCATAGCAACAAGAAATTTAGCAAACTTGTATTTAAAAAATAATATTATTAGAGCTAAAAAAAAGTCATAACATTATGACATGTTATGAGGTATGTGGGTAAATGGTATAATTTCTTTTTTTGCTGGATATTATAGGCTGCACAAGCAATCTTATAAAATCTAGCCGAATTTTTATTCTTTGGCCCATCCTTAGTCTAAGTATCAAATATTATACTTAGACGAATGATATCGGTGATGTGGAAATAAGTATTAGAAGAAGATGGAATAAAAGAAAAAGGCACTTTATTACATATAAGACCGTGTATCTTCTGAATTGTTCGATCAATTTTAATAAAAATTGGTACATTTTAACCACTTTGGTATGAATTTAGGTCAGGAAATAGTTTGACCTTTAAATGAGACTGCTCAGAAAAGCCAATTGTCATTGGTTTACATTATAAAAATAGCAGATTATCTTAAACTTTTGGAATAGGGAAACTAATTTTAATTCTGCATTTATTTGATTAATAAGGTCAACATTGTGTTAGCTCAAACCTTAAAATTATATTGTTGGTGTTCACTCTCACACTTCATGGTATGATGAGATAAAATGATATTTGGAAAGACATTTAGTAAAACAATATGGGGAAACTAACAGTATTTTTTAAATTTATTTTAAATCTTAAGGATTTTTATTGTGACAGATATAATTATTCTGAGCCTTTTTAGCCCAACTTTTCAATATGCTATGAAAATGGTCAGTTTTAAAATCAGATTTTCTATTATTCTTTTAGTGTATCTACCATCTATACAGTAACAATTCTTTATCACTGGGAAACTATCGGTGCGTCTGTCGACCAAAGAGCTACCTCCCCAATCAGGATAATGTGAGTTATATTGCATTCAGCATAGCAGAAGGCGTTCATACATGTCTTAAATATTATTTTGAGTTTGGGGAATGTTCCATTAATCACAGCAAAACTATTTTAAAATGATTTTATTTTGTGCTTTTTTGTACTGAAGCAATTATTTGTAAACCCTGTCATACCTATAAACACAAGACTACATGCAGTGACATCAAGCCAACATATTTTCAGCAGGTTCAAATTACCTACCCAATGAATTTGGAATGACATCTGCAAAAAACAATCGGTAAAAATATTGATTTTTTATATGACCATCCAAAATTGATATTCTCTTGTGTACCATGATAGATTCTGAAATTGAAACATTTTTTATATTTCAATGTGTAGTTATGTCTATGCTCTTTGTGTGCAACTCTGTGCAGACTTGTTTTATGCAGAAATTGTGCAGCATTGTGAATCAGACTTCATCCATCATTGTTCTTCATAATGGTACCACTTATTTAACGAGATATTATCCCATTTCTGAACAGTTAAGATTGGCATTTTGACCAAACATTGGCTATCATTAGTCCTTTTGAACAAGTTTCAAGCTAAATAATTTAATACCATTTTCGTATAAAGAACATTATAGAATTAACTCAGATATGAATATTTAGCAAATTATAGTAAAGCTTTGTCTCGTGTCTATCTCTACTGTTTGTCTATTTTTCAAGTGGTTCAATGGCTCTTACGTGGAGCAGGTTTTTCTGTCCAACGACACGACTCTGTATAGGCAGCTCAACTGTCGATCGTGCAATAATGGCTGCCAACGGTGCACGTCAGACGTGGCTTGCGTGGTAGAATACGATATGAAAATTGTGCGCGGTCTTCCTCTGGCAGTACAGAGTTTCTGTATCACCGTCTGCATTGTGGTAGCTGGAATCATTTTTAAGATCCGCAGAACTCGAGTGAGCATTTTATAGATACTTTTTTTTAGTTTTCTTAGCCATTCAGTAGGCAAACTGTTCAGCTGTGATAGCTCTGGGACAACATCATTTCAGCGTGGAACAAATAAATTTGTCTTAGATATTATTTGGATCCGTTGGTTGATACCTCAATCCTACGTCTTGGGTTAGAACCAGCAACCAAAGAGGTCTAAGCCAATGGAAATTGGCTCTGTTAGCTACAAAGCTCAGCCTTGCCTAATGGGATTTATAGGATCATTGAAAATGGGCCATTTTTAGTCCTTCATTTAAAAAAAACGAATTGACTTCAAATTTATGCCCTTTATTCACATGCCAATGGTTATTAATTGTAGCAAATGATCAAAATCAGTCATTAAATTTAGAAGATACACTATCTCAAAATCTGGCTATTTCTTATTTTGTCTCTTTTCTCCTCCTAATCTTCTTCCATCTTTTTCTTCTTCATCATCATCACCGATATTATAGTCTAAACATTGACCGATTTTGATTAAATGTTGTACTTAACTTTGGGGCGAGAAGTAAAAATCTATTGTCAGCTTTTTCAATTGCTAGGGATGTCAATATTGCATAGCAACAATGAATTCTTTCAAATTTATCCCACAATTATGCTTTTATGAACTTTGACCAGATGAAACCCTAGTTATTATATATAAACTTTCATTTAATCAATTTTCCATTTAACGACTGTTGCTAGGGGAACAAATTACAAAATTATTCCATATAACTATATTTTTAGGGCATCTGGTCCTTTGAAACCTTAGCTACCATATATAAACTTTCATTTAATTAACTGTCCATTTAGTAACTGTTGCTAGGGTCACCAATTCAGCACAGCAACAAGTTAATTTTACTTATTAATGCCACAAAATAGTTATTTGATTATATAAAACCTTAGTTACAAGATATGAATATTCACTTGATATGCTTATCTCGTAGGAACTGTTGCTAAAGATGACTGTATTGCATAACAACAAGCACAGTTATATATAAATATTTATTTTAATAACATATAATTACATGAAACCTTAGTATCATTAATTTTGAAAAGCAACAACAATAAATTGTATGAATTCATTACAAAAAGAATGGAAATTATAGACCAAAAAAGATCAAAACGTGTATTAGCTTAAACCTTAAAACATGTGAAATCATTTTTGGTTGTTAGCTTTCATTAAAGAAATATTATTGTGTTTTTAGTTAAAAGATTTTTCAAATATTAAAGCTAACAAAGTCAAATTAATAATAAATTACTCGTGGTAGATGTCCTTATGGTTCTGTTTTTTTTTCAAAGTTAATTAGGTACACGAAAATTTGAATTTATAATATTTATTTTCAGGCGTTTGTTGACCATGTTAGCTCTATTGTTTGAAAATATCTTTAATCTAGAAACACAATAACATTCATATAGTGAGAGCTAACACCCAAAAATGATTTCATTTATTTAAGGGCTTGAATTAACACACTTTTAACCTTTTTGGTCTTTAATACATATACAAAAAGGCCTGAAAAGCTAAAAACACGATTAAATTCATATTTTTATTTTCGTTTTACTTAATATCAATGTAACATACTGACTGATGTAAAGATGGAAAATCCTGTAGTCTTTCTCTTCTGTTACGTTATTTTATTGCTCTTTATGAAATATGGTTAAATTAAATTAAAATCCAATCTTGTTAGAACCAATTAATTAATTAATTGTTTTATTATTTTCTAAAAACAGGCACTTTTACGTAATTCAACTTCGGGAATATTTAAAATATTAAAATACTTATTGCCTGCCAACATTTCCATAGTTTTAGCTATAAAATTGGAGGGATATTTATTAATTTATCGCAATTTATATATAAATTGTATCTCAAAATGTTCTCTATGCAATATTGACATCTCTAGCAACATTTGCTAGGTGGTAATTAAGGTTTCATGTTGTCAAATCTTCATAAAATCATAATTGTTCAGAAAACATTAGTAAATTTCTTGTTGTCTTTAGCATTATTCCTGTTTATGCTTATTGCAAGTAACTATACTACTACCTTTAAACTAATCTGCACACTATTACTACCGATATCCTAGTTTTATCGAAGTATGCTTACAAGAATCCTAAATTGATCTTCAATTTTAATATATGTACATATTGTTTCATTTCTTAATACTTTCAATATTAATATTGAATTGGTTACAATAACCAAATATCCATGCTTACATTATAATGGTGCATGTACTCAAGAGGAGTACCACTGGAGAATAGTTTAATTTATCTCACAGATTCCTGTTTTTTCTTCATTTTAAATTAAAACGAAAACCAATTGGTAGTTTCGTTTGTTAGTAAATCATTTACTAGACAAATTTCTTAATTTATTTATACAAAGGAAATTGTGTTTCTAAATAGGAGAACTAACTCCCTACCTGCCGAGGAAATGTTAAATCATTTCGAATTATTGCATGGATAAGTAAATCTTTAGAATTAATTATCCTGGATTTGAATCATTCTCTTTTTACAAAAGCTGTTTTTTGGTAATTCTATATTGTTTCAGACCTAATTCGGGATATTTAAATTGCAATATTGCTAAACTTCAACGGATAAAGATAAGTCAATCTTACACCCACAAAAACTTTACCGAAAATGTTTTAGGAAATTTTGCAAGGCGAAAATGACATTAGATGCGTCAGATTTAGAATTTTGGGGGCGTGTACCCTCTATGCCCCCGTTAAATCCTCTCCTGCATTGCGCTCTTTGTCTAAAGGATCAGAAGCTGAAACCAACACAGTGGGCACAGTGGGGCTGAACACACATTTAGTCAAAAGTTAGTGCCCACTCAAAAAGTCAATATTATCAGTTTCAGAATAGTATTCTAAGACTCATAAAAGAAAAATGAAAAAAATCGATGCCAGACTTTTTCAGATTTCATCAAAAATCAATAATTAATCAATATTGATTTTTTAGTGCCCAGTCACAAAATATAAAAGTTAGTGCCCACCCAAAAAGTCGATATTATCAGTTTCGGAATAGTATTCTAATACTCATAAAAGAAAAATGAAAAAAATCGATGCCAGACTTTTTCAGATTTCATGAAAAATCAATAATTAATCAATATTGATTTTTTGAAAAAAATTGTAATAAGTGCCCAGTTATGAAATACATATTTTCTGTAGCAAAAGTCAATTCTAAGAATTACTGAAGACAAACAAACAAAATTCATAGAATTTGGACAGGTATGTTCGAAACATTAAACAACAAGAAAAATAAAAACAAATTCAATGAATAGCCTCTACGAACTAATAAAATTCAAAATCAGAACCACAAATTTCACATTTTATAAATAATTTTCAATTGCTATCGAATATGTTGGACAACTTAGTTTCATAAATAACACATATTGGTTTAAGATGCCACAAAGATTTAATCATAAAATCGCTCGCAAAAGGTTTGTTAGGCTTAATGCATAGATCCATTAAGTAGATTTTTAGAAAGTCAATTCTTGAGTGCCCCTGCGATTAATGATAGGTCATAGGGTCACTCAATGTATTTTTTCCTATGCTAGAAAATTTGTGGTTCCAGAAACTGCTTCGATGATGTTACAAGTAACTAAAAAATGGCGCGAATTAGCGAATAGCTTTTTCGTGAAAACAATATGTTAGTTTTGCTGAAGTTAATCTTGGTAAAAAGTGCATATAAAAATGAAACGATCAAAATAGCGCCTTTGACAGACCGTTATAAAGATTTTCGCACACATACTAAAACGAGTTCATTTAGCATCAATCACTATTTGATAAATATAATTTAAATTAAATTAAATGATTATTTTTGGTAAAAATAGATAACAACTTGAATAAGTTTGGCTGAGGGTGTTAAATAAAATGGGTCCGTATGAGGGTCCGGCGAGCTCCTATATGCGGTCCCTTAGGGTCCGTATGAGAAAGGTAGAG
>JAUYWI010062322.1:0-15674 GCA_034780595.1 Parotoplana pacifica | reverse complement strand
CCTCTCAAGACAATACTTGCACAGCTATGCAGCAACTCTTGTCACTTACTCAACCAATTCCAAAACAAAATAAATCCCAATATAACTAACATATGTCCATCATGCATGCCATCACCCCACAACACATTACACATTTAACTGTCCACATCATCTTACACTTGAATGTCTCTGACCTATGGTCAAATCCATCAGAATTCAGATGTAATCAAATTCATAACTCACACTGGGAGGACTACTCTTTTTTATAAAGGGTAGGGGCTACAACAACAACACAACGGATAGCCAAATAACTGGTAAATGATATATTTGGAGAGTTTGGGATTAATTAATATCCTAATATATTTAATTAGAATTTTGGTATAAGGTTGATTTTGAAAACATATAATTTAATAAATAATAAACCAAGTTACTAACCTTCTGGTCTAAATTCAAATTCCAAGAATTCGTGCCCAAATTTGCCCTTATGGCCGACATAATACCTTAAATAGAATTCATCCGACATTTTATTTTCACTAAAATTAAATATAAACTAGTGGTCTATATTTTAAATAAAATAGGAAACCTACCATTTCTTTATATATTTTTGCCATGAATGACTTGCATTTTATATTCTAGATATGGTAGAAGCTTTATACCTAGTTTGATGATTAGTACTAAGTATCTAAATATTATATATTATTAACTCATTCAGTTTTCAGACATCATTGTAGTACAATATTAACACAACAATTTAAATAAAATTTATGTAATATTAAAACATTTTTTAATGGAACATTTTCAATTATTTAAAAATATATTCATTGAATAAAATTTGTGGCCAACAAAATCATTGTTTACCACAATCACTGATATTGCTCTTGAAATTTAAACTAAATTTCTCATTTTGTCAAATCTCATACGGCTGATTCCCAAACTATACTCATGAATTTTTGATATTTCGAAACTGGGATTGCATTTTGAAAAATTGAACATTTTCAAAAGTCATAGCGGTATTTATTTATTAAATATGGTCAGAAATGAATTTTGTAGCAATCTGTAGATGATTTTTTTCAGGGAGTGGCCTTTCAAAGAATTTAAACCAGAATTATATTATTTGGTTTATAAAAAAATTATTATTTATTAAAACGTCGTTATTCGAGAATTTATATTGATAGACAAATGAGTTTTTATTGCAATCGTTGATTGTTTCAACAGAGATGAGTTTCAGCAAAAGGAAAGAATTTAAATAACAGGTTTACATAATGTCGCTAGAAAAGCAAATATATTCTTAAAATAAAATATAGTGTTTATTCACAACTATTTTAGACTACTGAGGTAGCATGAATATGCTTGTAGAACACACATTTTTATTAAATGAAGCAATCACATCACTTTGATGTAACGAACCGTACACATTTTGCTTGAGCAGTGGTAGCCACGTAAATCCGTGAGCTATCTTTTGGCACGTTAAAATATCTGTAGTTTTGACAGCGGATCATCAGCTAGATAAATAAAAATAGGCTTTAGTTTAGATTTAAAAACTTGAATTTCCTGACGTTTTTTAGGTATTTGCTTTACAGATCTTTTTGTATGAGCTTACCTAGAAACATTCAGACAATGATACCTTATTAGAAATTTATTCAAACGCTTTACAAATTACACTTCAATTTGTTTTATTCAAACTACGAGGACATATTGTTAACTGCCATTATCTTATGAATTTATACAAATTGAAATCAATATTTTAGTTTCTACAGCTATGTAGTGGTTCAGTTTAGAATAAAAATGAAGTATTCTTATTGATATGTAAAATAGAAGTGTAAATAGATAATAATTTAAACAAAATCAAAATATATATACCTACATATGAATTACAAATATATACAATTTAAAAGCTACAAAAATAACTATAATAAACATAATTAATTTGTGGATTGAAATAAAACAATTCTGAACAATAAAAAAAGTACTTTATCACAGATCAGCTTTTACCATTGAAAGATCAATTACATTGAAATGAATGTAGTGAATTTTCCTCGATTATATCAATTACGTGTTTTCAGTATCTAAAACAAAACATAATTTTTAATGTATTCCAAATTCCAAGCAACTAAGCATTTCATATAAATTTAGCAGTACTTAACAGTGGCGTCAGAAGATATTTTTGAATGGGGGGGGGGGGTGGCAAAGTTTAAAAAGGCTGGTTTGTTGAACATAGGCATGATATACATAATGTGAGTTAGGTATAAGATAGCAGAAAAATAATGTACTAATTTTAGAAATTGTTTATTGAATAAAATCTAAAAATGTATACATGGGAAAACATTGGTATACAACAGAAAAATAAAAAGATTTTTGGAAAAATCGTACAGATAATATACAAGTATAGTACTGTCTTATTCTTTCATGTATACATATGTACATACAAAAAAGTCAAAATTGAATCTATGCCTACGCTTGTGCAGTAATCAATAGATATTTTTTCGTTGCAAGAGTTTGAAGATCACAAGAGCAAAAATTTATTTCTAATAGATTGATATAGACTATTAAAATATATGTTCAGACATTAAACTATTATAGACTTATGATAGTAAATGAGATAATTTGTTCAAAATTTAAATTATACCAAATAAATTTCATCTTCTCTCATTTCTTGATGCGAATTCAGCAGCTATCTCTGTTAGATTCAGTGAATCGGTCTTTTCTTTATACAAATTCATAATCATACACTGGTTGAGCTAAGGCTGTGTCACGGAAAAACGTCGATACGTTTTTAACCGACGCAGAACTGAAAAAGTTCGCTCGGCCGATGCAGAAGTAACTAGGATAGTCAAATAAACTTGGACATTCCTTGAATTTTTCACAAATTGACGAATCTTTTGTGATTTTCATGGCAGTTTGGAAGACATCAGGCAACAGTTTCAATTGCAGCAGCAGTTTTGGCATGTGCTCTGGTAGACATCCGTTTGAAGATTCAAACAGCAATTTCTCGATGTCACGTACAACACTGAAGTTCTTTTGCTGAAATCTTCTGACAACCCCCTCCCCTCCCCAAGCATTATCGATTGCATGAAAATAATTAGCGACGTCAGTGTGTACCTGGCCAGTAGAACGATCATCGATCTTTTTTGGAACACATATCTGATGAGGAAGTATCGGTTTTTTCTGTTAACTCACTTGATTCATTTTGTACTTTTTGGAAAACCTGAGTAAACTCTTCATCGAGAGAAGACGATCGAGATATTTGATGAGTCCATAAGCTGCCTGATTTGCATCTTCCGCTGACAAGTTGACATTCTGCAAGTTGGTTTATACTGTTCAGATGCAGAAAAAATGTGGCATGCCAATTTCAAACCAGTAAGCCTGCCGATCGTTTTGAATATTCATCTTTGATATTTTGCGAAGTAGGATTCTTTATTTTCTCGAAAATAACTTGTCGTTTTGGTAAAAACTTCAACAATTGGATTAATTCTCCAGCAAAATCCATTGTATCACGTAAAGGCTTGCATCCTCTGGTGACATCTTGTACCGCCAAGTTGAGGCAGTGAGCTAAGCGGTGAACTGAAAGAATTATGGTACTTAAGTTTGGATCGTTTTTCTACCCCAGTGATGGATCTCTGAAGGTTACGTGCTCCATCATACAGTTGTCCTTTGCAATCTCGCAGATTCAAACCCAAAGTTATAATATCGTCTTTTATTACTTGAAGAAGAGGAGCTGGTTTGTATCAGGCATTTGAAATAAACCAACAGGATTTTCAAATACTTCATAATCATTTGATATCCATCTGGTATATAACACTATTTGTTCCCGATTTGCACAATCGCGTGTTTCATCACATACAACTGAAAACATCTCAGCATTTCGTATATCTTGTATGACATCTCTCAAATTTTGTGTGCCAGTGCCAGTAGTCCTATCATCTCATTTGAACATCAGCAGACATATACGTGCCTTTATTAACCCATTGTGGGTCTTCCAAATCCAATGAAACAAGCTGATGGAAGTTGCTTCTAGCTGTTTGATCAAATTTTGCATTGATGCATCCAGTAACTGTGCAGTCTGTTTTGATATTTGGTTGACTAGAGAAGGTTGAGACAATGCTTTGAAGGATTCAACAGCTTCTTTATGACTTCGACATTTTTCGTGTTCTCCAAACTTAAGTATTGTTTTTTCCCAGTTATTATAACCTTGACTAGTGAATGTCTCTTCCACATTACCAGAAAAAACATAAGACATTTCGCTAGCATATTTACAGTAAAAGCAATAGACTTTAGAGTTTGTAGTACAAAGGAACACAAATATTAAACAATGATATAATTTTAATCAAATATTTATGGGGGGAAATGATTCTTTGGCCCTCAGATGAAATAAATTGTTATTTATCTAGGCCTATGGTAATAAGCTGTTAGCTCGATGAGCTGGCTAGCATTGCCAGAGAAAAAGGACTTACGAAAATGGTCTACAATTTGGACATCAATAGCTCGTACAATTTATAGTCTATAATAATCAAATTTGGTAAGTAGATTGAGCTTTGCTATGTCCCACAATCTATGCAAATTTCATAAATTCGTTTCCGTGATTTTCGAACTATGAATGCGTAAAGGTAGCCAATTTCTAAAAAATTGTGTAACAATGCAGTGTTTGGCAAGACAATCGTAAAAGCGCAATCGACGCACTTTGAAACTACAGTAATGTGCAAATTAGTTGCAACTCCAGTAAAATTTTAGATAATTTTAGATTAATATGAAATAATTTATTTTAAGCATAATTACAGTACCAATAGTAAAAAAATAATTATAATATAGTTTAAAAAAGAGTCCAGTGTATAAAACAGTTTCAATATCCAGTGTAACCTCCTCTAGTGCGACTGCGTTTGGCGACACGATTTGGCATTGTTCTATAGGTATTTTGAATCATCTTCATAATGTAAATATCATTGTGCCATATCTGCTGCACTTCTGCAATCAGCTTGGGGCGGGTGGTGTAGGCACGCTTGTGGACCTTGAATTTGAGAAGCGACTAGATATTCTCAATGATATTCATGTCTGGTAAAAATGGGGGCCATAGCAGGATCCGAATGCCATTCTGCTGCAAGGAGTTGATTGAAAGACTGGCCGTGTGTTCTGGGGCATTGTCGTGCATAAATATGAGATTACCACCATTGGTTACAGGCACGGTATGATTCATAAGAATGTCCACGTAACGATCTACATTTATGATGCCATGGATAAGCACTATGGCACCATATATTAGTTTTTATATAAATGATATTTTAAAATCTTGTCTACTATAAAAAGATGTACATCTCCCTCAGTTTTTCTGATTTTTTAAAGAATTACTTAAGACTTTGAATTTATATATATATATCAATTTTTAGATCTGGGTGAAGAGTGATGAAAGCCATGGATGGCCGATGTCCACCAAAAAACTAAGGGAAGTGCCATAACGGACAACAAAAGATATTCGAACTGCAACTGAGACACCTAGAGTACTATACCATGACACTATATGACTTCGCACACGCATACGACAGAGTATGGAGAGAAGGACTAATTGTCAAATTATACAGAGCTAAGGTAACGCACTGTATGATCAGATGGTTAAAGAGCTTCCTTCAAGACAGAAGGGAGGGCCAGGGTCAAATTAACAGCAGTTACAGCAAATTCCGAACTTTCAGAGACAGGCTGCCACAGGAAAGCGTTCTAGCGCACCCATCTTATTCCTGACATGGATTTCAGATATTGACAAAGAAATGCCTGACATAGCTGTTACCGGAAGCTTTAAAAATGGAGAAATGGTGTGTAAATTGGAAGCAAACTTTAGTGGCAGAAAAGTCGAAAAGTATTCTTTTCTCGATTTGGTCAAGAGGCAAACATACAGCTCCCAATAACAATCAACAACGAGATTATTAGAACAAGTAAATACGCAACATTCGTGGGCGCAACATTGGATAGGCTACTTCATTTCAATGAGCATGTCAAGAGAACACGAACCAAAACTAGGCCTCGGCTGAGACAATTAGCTGCTCTCTATGGCAGAGACTGGGGTACTGGAGAAAAACTTCTCAGATCCGTATACCACATATGTGAGATCAGCACTAGAGTATGCAGGAGGAGCCTGGATGCCAGTAGCCACTAAGATGGCAATCGGTCAACTCGAAGTGAAGTAGAATAAAGCAGCCAGAGTCATCACAAACTGCTTCCAAAGAACATATGGGCCAGAGGTCCAGATAGAAGCCAACCTAGAAAATCTTAAAGTCCGAGCGGCAGTAAAAGTAACCAAGCTCTATGAAAGACGGAATTCGGAAGACCCTCAGAAGATTGTGGCAAGCCACTCACCCCAAAGCGTTAAAAGAACTCTATTGGATGGAGAAGCAGCGCTAGAAACAAATGCGACAAATGCAACATTGAACAACTACCGAGGGAAGCATGCATAGTCGGATCTGGTTATACCCCATTGGAAAGATCTCAAGAGGGTTCAAATTACCACGAATGCTGGAATGTACGTCGCACGTATGGCAACACCTGAAGAAAAAAGAGTCGAAGCAACAGCTGGAACAGGCCGCACGGAAGTCTTCTCAGATGGATCAGCAATGGAAGAAGTGAAGAACGATGGCAGTGGCATAATTATTCAGTGGCCAGACGGCCAAAGGGATTCATACGCAATAGCAGCGGGAGAGTGGGCGTCAAGCTGCAAAGCCCGGGTGTCCCAATAAAATTCGGAGCGTTAAAGATCTTGGTAGAGAGAAATCGCAATGGAACCAGGGTTTTTACCGATAGCAAATCGGCACTGGAGAAACTATAGCATCTAGATGTGGCAAATAGGGATTATCTAACGATAGAAACTTGAAAAGTTCTTGGAAGAATTTAGGATGGAGGAATTAAAGTACAACTGCAATGAATTCCGGCTCACTGTGTGCTTCAAAGAAAAGAGGCAGAGGTCGAAGCGGCGAAGAGGGGTTCTGAGAAGGAGCATAAGGATATCCCAATCGATGTAAAATCAGCGGCGAAAGCAGTGAATGAAAAGCTAAAGGAGGTGAGAAAATCATGGCACTTTCAAATATGTGGAGGAAAATTCAAAGAAACCGGAGAACTACCGAGGAAATCGGCAGTGCGGCTACACAAGCTGAAGACAGGCAAAAGCCCGCTGGTGAGGCAGTACCGACATAGAATTGGGAAAGAAGACAGCCCCATATGCGGTGAGGCGGAAGAGATGGTGAAACATCTCTTCTTTCGTTGCACTGCCTGGATTGCGCCAAGAAGACTCATCTTCAGACTAGAACTACACCCAGGGATGCTAATTGACGCGGTGAAAGTGGAGAAGTACCTATTGCAGATCGGGCGCTTGTAAACGACCGGCAACAGCCCCAGCAAAAAAAAAAGATGATGGATGATGGAATCATTACAGTTATACAAAGTATGTATTATTCCTTTTATGTAAGAGGTGTAATAGCCACTGTTGATTAAAGAGCCAATATAATAAATAATACCAACAAAAGATTATATTTGTGGTTATTATAATAAATTTTATTAGAGGTACAGCACCAGAACTAATATTACTAAATCTCTTGATCAAAATAGTTAATGTTCTGGTAATGTTGATAGTATTATTAGTGATAGAATGTGGTGTAACAATTTGACAATATGGAATAATTTAGTAAATATCGACATGCCTAACAAAAAATCTGAGAACGGATTTTTACGCCTCCTACCAAAAGTTAGTCTAGGTGCCAAATTTCATTAAAATCAGCTGATGTTTAGATTATGATATTGGTGTGAAGAAGAAGGAGAAGAAGAAGATGGAGAACTTTGTAATGCAAATACATAAATAATGATTTCTAAAAGTAATTTTCTTCACAAATTAATGACTCTAAATGATGTAAAATGGTTTATTATTAGTTTCTACATAGATCATTTGAAATGTTTTTAGAATGTTGTTGTTAATTAAAATTGAATTTCAGTAAAATCCATTTTAACGCATTGGCTGGGCTAGTCCCAAAATCACTGGACCTCAATTTCTGACTTCTTTACTTGGTGCACCAATAAAATATCAGATAAGAAGTATATATTCAAAATTTGAAGGTATTCTAATGTACCATTGAAATTTCATTAGAAAATTCATTTTAATTTTTTCCTATCTAGTAGAATTTGAATAATATGGTCAATTTTTGACACAAAAATATTATAACTTTTTTCTGGTTTATTTTTTACTGAAATTTCCAACAGTTGTTAAGAATCAAGTGGGAACATCTCGTATATAGAAATTCTACTCATTGACGCTTTTTTAATCATTAAAAAAAGGCTCCCAGGTTACACCCTATGGACAAAATCAATATTTTCCAACAATGGAGTGTTTATAGTGTATCTATGAATATTAACCAATTTCATTAATATTTGACCTCAGAATCGACTTTTAGTAAAAAGTACATTTTACCAAACCACTTTTTCAGAGGGTCAACGACTGGCTCTGGAACTGGGTGCGTTCCGATCCGTAGTCCAGAGGAGCACCAACCACTCTCGGCTACCTGGTGCTATCTTATTGAAACTTCAAATTATCTCCTAGGTGCATCTAAGTGTTGCACTTTAGATGCTCTTCAATGAGTCTTAACGCATCGATCATGAAAGAGACCTTTAGAAAATGCACAAGAGAGCCTTCAAGATGTTTGCACTATATTTGATATTTTCATTTATTCATTTGCTTGCAAGTTTTAATAACATGAAATTCTACACTTAAAAATTGATACACTATAGAGTGAATTGTAATTAATTAGTATCGATTTTAAAATATCTCCAAAGACAAATAATTAGTCTGAGAAAAGTATTCGACCAATACATACTGATTAAATATTTTACACAACATTCAGAAGGGCTCTATATTTTTGTCGGTGAAACATTAGTTAGAACATTATTAATTATACTACTTGCCAGCATTATATTCAGAATTCGAGTTCATTTCCTCATCTTCTTCGGCTATCGATGTTTGATTATCATCAACACCAATTGGCGGTAGTGGGGTTTGTCCAGTAAGATCCCGAGAAATTCGGACTTGACCAGTAGTTGAGCCACTTGCACTAGCGACTCGTGCATCTAGTGGTGTTGTTGGGGGCACTTTGTTAGGTTCTGATAAAAAAAAAATACGGGTAAGATTTAGATAAATCCTCGGTTGCAAATCCAAGTTATGCACATCTAACAATCCGGTATTGCTATACAGAATGTCCTCCAGTACATAATTTTCGGGGGACATTCTGTTTCATGACATCGGCAATCTGACAGAACAATGTTGCTGCAACATAAATTGTACACAAAAATGTAAACACAAAATTTTCTGTTGGTTCTTTTAACCATAATAATTAGTCAAAGTTAAGATATAGCAATTGTAATTATGTAGCCAAGATTAGTGAGGAAACTAATTTGAAACTTATACTAATCGTTGCACAAATTATTCTCTGTCTATATTCTAGTGTTGAATATCTACATATGTATATGCATTATGGAGTACACAATTGAAGAATAGGTTTGTTTGATATCGTGGTAGATTGCACATGAGAATGCACAGGAGAGTTGTAGATTGTTTTTTTAAGTTTGGAAGAAAAGTGTCACAAAGAATAACAATACACAGATGGAAAACGAGGTTATTAGAGACAGGCAGCTTAAAAGACAGGCCTAGATCTGGACGTGAAAGCTTAGAATCAGTTGGGGACAACACGAGACATTGTAGAACAGGTTTGGACATCTCAAACTACTGCATGGTGAATATTGCACAAAGAAAATGCTCATACGAGCCCCTGTATTGCCAATTGCTTTATGATGGAGATGCAAACAGGAGATTGCAATTTTCACAGATAATGACTAGGAGATTTGAAAATGATCCTGCTTTTTTTTAAAGAAAATTGTTTTTATTTCAGATGAATGTCTTCGAATTAAACACATTGATAAATAAACATGATGTCCACTATTGGGGCACAGAAAATACTCGTACCAAAGTACAAATCCCAGTCTTTAACATGGGCTTGTATTGGCTACTATGTTGTATTTTCGTACGACATTTCAAGAGAAACCATGAATGGGGATCGTTATATTCAAATTCTACATGAAAAGGTGTTACCTCATTTTTCGATTGTTTCAACAAGACGGCGCACTACCGCATTGCTCTGTTACAGCGCGTGAGTGGCTTGAAACAAATTTAACTGGTTGATGGAATAGATCGAAGAGGACCTATTGAATGGCTCGCCAGATCACCTAGTTATGGTCATACCTGAGACAGAAGGTCTACCCAACTGCGGGAATCATATTTCCAAGTATCAATGCTTTGAACCGTCGAATTGAAAAGGAACTCAAAAATATTCCATTAGATATGGTCCGACGTAGTATGAGGAATTTTCAGGATCGAACAGAAGTTGAATGAGGCAGATGGTGAACATTTTGGATTGTGAACTATTTTGTGTAATTTGTGAACACTTAATTGAAAATACTTTTAATACCCGATTATAAATGTTTCAAATTACTTTTTGTATCTGCAAATATTCAATAAATACTAGTATTTATATATATTTACTTACAGGTAGGTTGGATGTATTTAAAAAATGGATCAACTGAATCATTTCAATTAATTTTAAGTTGTAGTAGATACATAGTTATGTTTTTGGAATATATGTATAGCCCCACCGAAAGAAACAGTGCACTAAATTGTAATACAACAACACTATGTAGGTATTTAAAAAAATAAACTTGCTACTAATTTTTAAAAGATGTCATTAATTTCAATTTTACTCGTATATATTACCTATATAAAAGTAATTCAAGTTAAATCTTCATATTGAAATAAATAATAAATCTAATAAAGTATTTTCTTAATACTTCGACATTTCTTTCTGGTGGGGCTGTATTTCCGGTACTCTGAAAAAATAAATTTGTATCAATATTTAAATCACAGCACTCAGTAAAACTAAATTAATTTAACAAAGCAATTTGTTAAATGTATCATTAATATTGTAAGCAAAGGGTATATTAATGCAAATCTCAGAAATTCTATAGAACTATCATCTAACTCAGCAAGCAAAGGTAAATTTATTGCGGTGAATGATCCAATACATCAGTGCTTTTCAAAACGACACCTATTAAAAATTCACTGAACTGAATACTCTGATAAACCATTTTGGATGAAATTTGAGATGCCTAAAAACATCTGACTTTTATCATATCCACTAAAACTTGACAATTTTTCTTAGATATTGGTGTACCCGAGTTTCAGACCAATCGGTTCACAATAAAGTATTAGAAGGTTAAGATACTACTAGAAAGTTCCTGATTTCATTATTTTAAAATTAAATTGTTAAAATTTATTAATTTGTAAATGAGGTTGGATCATTAATCGCAATTCAAATTATTGGATGGGCAATGAGTTTACCCTTTTTTGTTGACGAAGCTAATGCAGAGAGGGAGTCATCTAAAGAGAAACAACACAAAATATTTTTAAAGGAATAATCAAAAACTTTTTAGCTGTATTATATGGCATAATATTTTAAATGTAAATAAATTTTATTCAGGATGATATTGTACTTCACTTGTTATAATCAATCAATGAAAACTATTCAACTACATTCTTGAGTCAAACCAAATTAATTTAATCTGGTTAAAATTAAAAAACATAAGTAAACCCTTATTATTAAATATAATAACTGTCTATAAAAGTTTCCTGTGTAGAAAAATTTCATTGATTGCGATGTTATTTAAAAAAAAAAGTTTACCTAAGGTACACTTGAATTCAAAAAGCTAATATAAGGACAATACAAAATAGTTTTTTAAATTGTATCACTTTCGTAATGACTCAATATAATATCTGATGTCATTTAGGTTCTATCTATCTTGTTCTCTGCCTTGTGGCAGATCCATGTCTATGGATTCTACTTTCTCCACCGTTCCTTATTATGTGCCAATTCCTTAAGATCTGAATATAACACTCTTACAAGATCCGTTAACATGTTTTTGCCTTGGTTTCTTTTTCCTAGAAGTCTGTCTTCAATAATTGTTTTCAGTAGGTTATCTCTTCTCAATATGTGACATATCCAAATTTTCTTACGCTTGATAGTTGTATGTAGTAGGCAAAGACGTTATATAATTAAGTGTAGTAGTAGTATAATTGAAATCTGTGGTAGTAGGTCACTTCTTTCATTGATATCCGTCTTTTTGTCTTGCCATGAGATTTTGTGCATTCTTCTCCATATCTACATTTCAACTGCTTCGATTTTCTTCTTATCGCTTTCATGTAGTGTCCACGTCTCAGAAACATATATAAGCATGGTCCAGATTAGTGTCTTCACTATTTTCTTCATTGTTTCTACTTTCAAACTCTTGTTTACAAGTTTTCTTCTTTTTGTAAATGCTGTATTTGCCGTCTCGTCCTTCTCCAGTCTCGTTTTAGAATTAAGTTAATATTTCTTTTTGGTATCACGTATAAGACCTTCTATCTTCAATTACGTCATCTTTGTGTTGTGATGTTGCCATGTAGACTTGTATAATGGTTATGTTCATTGGATTTGCTTCAATTGTGATCATGAGAAGTATGTTACTTTTCTGCTTAATGACTCTTCCAGCTTGGTGTCTGCAACTCCTCTTTGTTGCTTCTTGCCGCCTGAGTAGATAATTCTGAATATGTTGTTGAATTTTAGATATTATAATACTTTTGAGAATTTACAGATTTCATCCAAATGTTTGATATCATAGTATAAAATTAATTAATATGTCAGAGACTAAAATACCTGGACTAGGGGTTGCTTTAGATTGCGCAGAAGGCCTTGAAACTGAAACATAAGTTCTTACACTCAAGTGAGGTGGGGGTGAACCGGATGTCATAGGATACCGAGGAATAATGAATCCAGCTCCTGCGGTATCTATGGGGCGCCATGCTACTGGAAAACGTGATCTAGAAATATTTACAATTAAATCATTAATTATAAATTTAAAATACCTTTTAGTGAATTCCATCAAAAAACTATAAATTCAAATTTTTTTAAATCAAAAACTCCACAAGAGAATTTGATAAACTTCCAATTTCATGTAAAAAGTTGAGATGTTTTCAATCAATCAGTGGTCTAGATCCCCTGGGAAAGACGAGAGATTAACAGTGGAACATTTTGAAAATGTTAATTATCTTTGATTTGAAGTTAATAGGGCTACATTTAATTTACTACTTACGTAACATTGTTTTGACCCATTAAAAATCTATTAACATCCATTTCCAAGATACGAGGAGTATTGACCCACACAGAATAGTCTTCGGATAATCGTTGTGGTGTTTGGGATATGGAGGGCTGAAAAGAAACTTATATTGCTATATTTTTTATTGACATTATTATTCTATTTCAATTCCCATGTCGTAGGGTAAGAGACCTGTTTGGATGGCCAATAATCATATCCTTTTTGAATAAAATTGAAAACAAATAATAAAGATGCTACTGCGACATACTAAAAGTTGTTCCTCAATGTTGTCCATTTAAAATACGAAGCAATAGTGTACTAGGCTTCAGCTTCAGACAAATGGTACCTAATTTTTAAATTTATTTAGACAAAAAATACATAATAGGTATCTAAAAACCGTGTCTTTTCAAAAAACAAAGAAAGTGATTCAACTTGAGCAAAATAACAACTTAGTGGCCTATGTAAAGGCTATGGTCGGATATTATTTCATTTTTCTTTTGATATATATTTGAGATAAAACGCATTTTTCCAAGCACCGTATGTACTCGTAGTGATTAGAAAATATTAACTAAAGTGATCATAAATAGGTTAATCCTTCGTAGATAATTGTAATTAGGATTTTACGAACTTACATTCCAAAATGTTGGAGACTGTACACTAAACATAGGATTGTGAGGAATTGAAGAGCCCTTTATTGGAACTATTGCCGCTTGAAATCCAGTCTGAGGGACAGCATCAGTAGAAGACAAATTAGGTGGCTCTAGCGATTGTTTCTGATTTTCAGTATCGATAGGTTGTTCGTGACGTTTTCGTTGCTCCACCAGTGCCTTTTGATATTGTTTAGTTGCCAACTCGGTTTGACGAGCTATTTCTTGGCACATTTGTTGAAGTGACTTCCTTTAAAGACACAATCCGGTATGTAAATGTTAACACGTAAACACCAAGTGGAAAAGGTCTGAAAAACCCATAGCTACAGTTTATCTATTGCATATTTAACACCTGGAAGTCACCTAAATATTAACCTTGTGGTCATCAGGAGTAGGGGGGGGAAGGGTACTTTCTCCCCTAAAATGCAAAATTCCTATAAATTGATTGGGCTTAAGATATTCATTGAAAAAACACAACAGTTTTGAAAAAAATCAATATGGACTGAGCTAGGGGCCGATGATGTCATCAGATTCAAAAAATAAGTTTGTCCAATCAACTTCAAATTTGGTTTGCAAGTCCACTAGGTTCTCAGTAACACAAATCTATAAATATTTCCCTAAAGTGCCTAGTGGACCTGCACACCAAATTGCATGAACTTTATGAGATCATCGGCCCCATATAGACTTTTTAATGTTTTTGTCAACGAATCTTCCCTGAATCACCTAGAAGTCACACCATTATTTACAAATTTTGCTCCAAATAAATACTGTCCATAGACATTATATGAAACACACACAACTAAGATTAAGATTCAAAATTTGTGTATTCGCATGCTGTTGTTCATAATATATCGACAAATTGTTCATAAAATACCAATTTACAGATGGCCCATCCACTGAAACAGACAAAAATTGTTTCAGTCCGATCCTGTGAAGCCTTTACAAAATACCATGAATAAATTTTCAGCTCTTGTACGACCCAACAAAGTTTCTATTGATGATACATTTTTACAGATTACATATACTCATATAAAAAAAGGGTTTGACCGAAATAAATAGCAAACCAACCTTGCTTGAAGTGAGGCTACTGGGCGAATCAGAAATATTGAAGAATGCTCCTCTAGTTTGTCAAAACATTCGATCATTGCTTGAGCCCTTCGTATGCGTTCCTGACTAAATAAAGTCATGAGCGCATCATAACGTCGTTCACGCTAAAAATGACCACAAAATAACAAAATTCGATGCACGGTGAATGATATCAGTAAACGAAAAAATTTCATTAAGTACCTTTAATAAAATAGTTCATTTTAAGAAAAATTAATAGTTTTATCATAATATCCTATTTTTGATAAAATGACTATTATTAATTCGATCTTACTTGTTCAGCAACATATTCCATCTTATCCAACAGTCGAAACACGGCACTGTTTAAAGTTCGATTCTTACGAACATAATCTAAACAGACAATTAAAAAATATAATATGTACGATAGTAATAAAGAAAATTTGGGGCTGAATTTAGACATAAAATGTAAAAAAACCCTCTGAAATTGGAGTAGCTGATCAAGTGATTAGATGGCTCCAAATGTATTTCATTCAATACATCATTCTTGCAAAACAAACCATTTTGTATGGCATAGTGCTAATTTCGGTATGACAATGGATCAACATCAAGATGTAGTTCAGTACTTTTCTTACATGGGATTTTCAATATGGATATTTACATATTTCAGGTTATCTATCAAATGTAGAATAAATCTTTACTGCAGAAAACAAAAACAAAAACAAAAAACAAAACCAGTCAAGCCTTCGACAGTATTAACATCATAGAAATGAAAGTAATCTAACCAAA
>JAUYWI010062311.1:0-15679 GCA_034780595.1 Parotoplana pacifica | reverse complement strand
ATCTTTTGGTTAGTTTACTTTCATTTCTATGATGTTAATACTGTCGAAGGCTTGACTGGTTTTGTTTTTTATTTTTGGTTTCTGCAGTAAAGATTTATTCTACATTTCATAAGGGAACATGCATCTATCTCTTTCCTGACTCACTCAGTGTGGCTCAAAGAGTAATACGCCTTGAAATGTAAAGAGCATACGGTTGGGCGGATATTGGATATTTTAAAATGGTTACCTTCCTGATGTGTCTTCAAGGTAGCTCCAAGTTTCCATCTTATCTTTGCCTTTGGGACAAGATGAATATCACAGTCTACTACCCAAGGGGGACTGACTACAGCAGACTGAGTTCAGTGTAAGGAGAAACAATGTCAGATAGGAGCCACTGTTGATTCCTCAACTATGTACATATAAAATTACAGCATACACTAGGTAAGGAGTCAGTGACTGAAGCAAAAGTCAAAGCTGGTGCATACTATTATAGAAAATCAAAGAATGCACAGAAGTTTCCAAAAAAGACTCACCAGAATGCAAAAAGCAGCATAGAACAGCTTTATTGCAGTGATTCAAAGCTTCCTGGGAAATAGTAAAGCTTAAAGTATTACAGCAAAATAGGATACAAAATGTCTCTTAAAGTCCATATGCATGACAATAATTTTGATTTAAATTTAAAAGGACCTGGATGCATACTCTCAGAGAAGTAAGCAAGTAGTTTCATCAAGATATACTGGAGTAGAAATACTTTGCATGAATGAAAATGTTCACATTAACCAATTTTCTCAATGGAATATGCAAATTTCAGAAAATCAAAGTTTGAAGGAAATAATGGGCATTTTTCTTATTGTAATTAGCAAAAAATATTACCCAACGTCAAAAATAGTGTTATACAGTGTAATCAACATTTGTCATAAATATTAATGGATTAATGTTACTGAGTACCTAGTGGACCTACACATTAAATTTGAAGTCAATCGGGCAAACTTAAAATTTTGGACCTGATAATGTCATCAACCCCTAGCTGGACCCGCTTATTGATTTTCTGGTTCTGACTAATTTAATTTTAATTAATTAATGTAGTGAAGTTAATTTGTATCAAATTTCACTTTTAAATATCTATATTCGTCATTTAAGGATGCATTAGGTAAGTATTTTAAGCCGTAAGTTTCTCACTTATAGTCTTCTATAAGTGAAACTCATAAGATCTTAAGATAAGAACATAAGATTTTATTATAAGTGAAATCGATTATAAGATTCTAGTACTAGAAACTTATAACTTATGATAAGTGAAATAGGCTCCCGATTGAAAAACATTTTCGATAGAAAAAAAAACGATAAAGAAGCCGAGCTATGGGCGATCCTACCAATCTGTTTAAAGCAACCAGAAAACCGAGCGAGCTGTTGAAATTTCTAATTTTGCCGACTTTCCCTTCTAGTCGGCTCCATATGACCTAATTTCTATCCAAAACAAGTGGGAAGAAGTTAGGGGCTAATGACCTCAACGATTGACTTATTTTTTGTGTATGTCAGCCAGGAACTCAGTAACAAAATCCAAATAATAGTTTTTAAAACGCTATTTATCGATTTGTTCACCAAAATCACTTCAGGTTTAAAATACCAACGAGGCATCCTATCTCGCTGAGATTTAGAATGAGGAAGTTATAAGAAAATTGAATTTATCAAATTTCTGGTTGCTGGTCTATGAGAGCCCCAGCATCATACCAGAGCAGGTCTGTAAAAATAAATTTTCATAAAAAGTTAATGGTCTATTAATATGAAAATTGAATTAAATTTTTTTTTTGCAATTTTCTGAACCAAATTCTTTTTTTAGTTAAATAAAAAAATGAATTTGAGCCAATAAAATGGTCGTCATGTAAATCGGGTGAACCATTTTCTGTCAATTTTAGAATAAGTGGTCAGGAGGCAATTACATTAAAGTTTAAAAAACAGGTGCCTCTACCCACCCCTCACCAGAACATGTTCTTTAGACAGACCATTATGCCTCAATCAAGGCTAGAATAATCTGCTGGTACAGATTAAAATAGTATTACATAAATGATTTTAAAGTCGTTCTCTTCACCAGCAATGGTTATTGCCTACGTACCTCTGCACTTGACTTATCTAGGCAAAGTCATTTGAAATTGTAAAAAAAATTGTAAATTACCCTAGATGCATACTTACTATTTGAAATCTTTATGCACTCAGTACATCACTTTCCAACTAATTATCTACTCAACCAACAGAAAACGTGTAAATTTCTAAGACTCAGAAGATTAGAAATAAATTACTAATATTAATTATGTAATTTTGATCATTAGTCAGTTACTAACAGTTCAGTAACCAGAACACCGAAGATATTATGTATATAATTAATTACAATCTAATACAAATAATTAGATAGTATCAGATACAAGTATAATTTTGAGATTTATTAGTTAGATACCATAAGGACTCGACTCGTGATTACAGAAAAGTAGTTGTTTGTTTGTGACCTTAATAGACTAAATATATAATGGTTCATTGGTTTATATAGGTTCATTGGCTTATATAGATACACAGTGGTCATACACCCAAACTATCCCAATGAATAATATAGACGCAGGGACATCTAAGTTAAAAGCATCATTTAAAAAAGGTAGGCAATGTATAGCTTATCAAATTCTCATATAGCTTAATATCAAGGCATCCCTCATATAGCTTATCAAAGTATCCTCATTTAGCTTAGTAATGTATTACTCAAAATCTTGAAAACAATGAAGGTTAGGTTTTTAAAATCAAAAGACTTCTTTTAAGAGACATCAGATGAGAATTCTTATATTATCTACATTTTGGGAATAACTTTGATAATGAATTCTTATACTACAGCATAGGTAATTTATATATTCTAAACATCGAAACAGTAATATTCATGAATTTTCAAACAGTGACTGATACAGCATTATTAAACGAACAGTTGTACAAATAAAATAGTTGCAATTAAAAAAAATACTGCAGCTTTAGTAAACAGTCCATTTACCCTAACTACATTACATTATTTTTTAGCTAACATTGTTTTTTTAGAAAACAGATAGTTATTTTGACAACAGCAAACTTTATGATAGGTTATGATAATATATCGGTAATATTCCGTTCAAATAAACAATTCTATAGGGTGCAACCTGTCTATGTAAATTTATATGTACTCAAACTTGCTTGTAGGTCTTAGGTACTGTGCTGTGGTAATTTAAGGCACTGCTGTTGAGATTAGTATGGCTGTTTGCACACAATAGAAAAGTAAAATTAAATAGAAAAGTAGTATAATAAACTAAAGAATAAGTAACATTCAATGTCACATTGCTCTCATTAAATTAAATCTTTGTGCTGTGCTGTTTAAATATATACCTGACAACCTAACATCAGAATCAGGTCCTTGTCAAATACCATATACACAGATGATTTAGTTGTCTATTGCATCCATTACACTTTAGCTTGTGATGTCATCTCTTCTATTATTATTTAGAATATAAATGGAAAGATGAGTAGCTTCTATTGTCATAGGTGTTTATTCAGTTGACAATATCAGAAAATCTGCTTCAAAGATATAGCTATTGCACTGATAAATCACGTGAAATATACTGGCGACCTTGTAATTATTACATGATGCTCAGAAATGACAATTTGCAACCACTATCTCTATGTAGTCTACTCTAACACTGCATTAACATCTTTTTACGTGTACCGTATATACAAAGAACATCGGTTTGACAATATGCCCATCAGCACTAAACAAACACCTCTTACTATCTTGAAATAAAGCAGCTCTTTTAGAAGCTGGAAATCATTTAAAGACCTCTCAGAGTGCAACTGTCAGAACACAGCAGGCAACTAACTGAAACCACAGTGAAAAGGAAGACAAAAAGATAAAACAATTGAAATGTTGTTTTTTTTACTTCCAAATATGCTCAACCTGTGAGCGATCTTCCAAACATAATCAGATTAGTACACACTGAGTAGAAATTATTTATGGTATGCGCATAATATGCACTCATTTATGTGCCATAACCACTAATATATTTTCTAAAGAGGGCGTTATTAAATCGATTAGAATATACCCTCAATTGTTGCAGAGCTGCAGTATAATATTAGACCGTGTGAACGATTCGCATATAAACAATGATCAATTAACATAATAAAAATTGAACTTTTAATCACGCTAGTAGATTTCAATAATGAACCTTTTTATGGTCTTTCTGACAATGATATCTTGTATTGTACTTGCTTGTAAATTTCCATGCATTACATAAATTGTTTATTACAAAGACTTTCAAGAAGTCTTTAATTAGGTAAATAATATCCATATTACTCTGTTAGAAAAAAGGTATTTTCTGAGCAAAAAGGTATTTTTCCGCGACCTGGCGCATACATCTTATAGGGGTATTCTATACCTTTTATTATAGACAGTCTCAAGAGGCATTTTTATTGAAAAGATATTTTTTTTACAAAATACCAAAAAATATATCGCTTACTTGAAACAGGTAATCTATAATACATTTCTATGCTCACACATTTTTACAAATGATTTACAAATACTAATATTAGTGTCCATAAATTTCTGCAATAAATGCCCTGTTAATAAGAGATCGAACATTGTATTTAGATAAATAAAACTCCGTATAAAGAAAAACTCAATATTAATTTCAATTTAAACTTGTTTAACTTATGACATTTTGACTAATTAATTATACATGAATTAGGCATCCACTCACCACAGCACTCGTCCGCCTCCATTTCTGCATAGCTTCCTATGGTGGCCAATCTGGTTCTTTTATTCTTCACAGGTAATCGATAGGGCAGCACTGGCTCATCGTCATCAAATTTTACATGGTTGTCTTGCTGATGGCAGACACACGGACAATGAACAGCTTGACCGTCCACTTCGTCACATTCCCTCCGTCTATCCACGCCCCACGAACTTCCTGTAGCTGCAGACGAATAATAGCCAGAAGCCGTGCCACTTGGACTGTCGCCATCTTCAGTGCTACAGGACTCAAAGAAATGCCAAGGAAGATCTATCAAGTCATCCGACTCCTCGTGAGAGTCTATTGCCGCTTTACTTGGAGGGTTATCAAAAGCAGCAGGTAAAGTGGTGGAGACTGTATCTTGAGATGATAGCGTTTTCCTCCAGTTGGCCGGTGTCGTTAATGCAGAATCGGTAGCCCCCATATTGCGATATCCAACACCAATGCCAGCATTCTGATAGAATAAAGAATCGGGACTATTGGAATAGGTGAAATTTTCACAGGGAACCATTCTGAAAAAAAAAACATAATAAGCATGAGTACTACAATTGCTTTTTTACTAATCTTATGTTTACATTAATTATGTGAAATTAAAACAATAATAATAAAGCAATTAATGAATTACAATAATAAATTAAACGAGAACAAATATCAGAAAGTTAGTTAAACACCTTCAAACAATAACTAGTTCAATGAAGGATTAACTAGTTTTCTATAAATTAATGTATAAATTAAATGTATTCCTATCACTGTCAATGATCTTAAATTGTTCGAAAAGTTGAGCACCACTTTCACGTTTTTCACAATTGTCCACATGTTCAGCTATTAGTCCCAAACGATTGTGTTCCGTGATTCTTGTAGCTAAATGTCGACGAGTTTGCCCAATGTAAGAGCAGTCTTGATCATCAAGACAAGAGAATTTTTAGAGATATTAGTTTTGAGAATTGCAGGGGTGTTGTCTTTCAAAGAAAACATTGAACCAATCTTTGTTTTTTGAAGGATATATTGATTGGTATGTTTCTTTTATTACACAATGTTTTAAGTTTTTTTGGCCAGCTGCATGGATGTGAAACCAAAGAATGGAACAGTGAAAAAAGAAGGGCTAGAATTTGAAATGTATAGAGAAAAGTTTGAGACAAAAATTTTGAAATAGTTTTGTTAATAACATATTTAGGATAGGAATTAATTAGAAAAGTTTTAGACAAACAATTGACTTCAAGAGTGAATGAGTGCCAACTAGAACATACTTTAAAAGTTCTGTGCAAAAAACTCTGAATGAGACCTTTTCCCATGAAATAGGTGAAGTTGACTTATAATTTAATAAAAGATTAGTATAAGTTATTTGCGATAAACAGATGTATTAATTTTGATGTCAAGAATAGCTATTGATTTATCGTTTTCATTTTCCCATGTGAATTTTATATTAGGATGTTGGCTATTCATGTGTTTAACAAAATCGAATTTTTGAAATTTTGTAGGATGATTAAGAAAGTATCATCAACATATCTACAGTAAAAAAGAGGTTTCTTAATAGAAGATGACAACCAATTTTCCTCATGGGCTGCTAAAAACATATTAGCAATTTTATGAATAAACATGGCTGTATAAAAACTTTCCTCCTGTTTATATTTCTCCTTAAAGTTACGATTCTCTAAATTTACTTCTCTTTATATCATCTTATATGATTACTTATCAATCAGGAAAGAAATGACAATTGGTTTTTTATTTCAATAATAAAACTTTTTTAAACAAAAATATGAATTTTTCTCTTTCGGTACACTGCTACCTTAGATAGAGAATCAACTAAATCTGAAAACTGTCTTAAAAAATTGACAAATTGAGCTGAGTTAGGTCCCGATGACGTAATCAGATCTAAAAACTAAATATTATTTGAAAGACTTCAACTTGATCTGTATAACCAAAGGTACTTCAGAAATACACATCTGAAAGAATTGATAAATGATTTTATCAATTCAATTAGTAAATTTTGTAGAGAAAGAAATCCATAAAATCACTACCGATAGCATCATTAATCAATACTTTTCTTGGCAACATTTAGAGACCAAGTTTGAAGTCAATCAGACAATATTACTCATTTAAAAAAAGCGCATTACGTTATCGCGGGCCCGTAGTTCAAACCCATCATCAATTTTTAAAATAGTTTCCAGATATGGCTGATGTTTCTATCCCAAGTGTCAAATTTCAGCTGAACTAGACTTTTAGAAAAACAAAATTATGACATTTTAATATAATATGAAATATTTAAAGAATAGTTTAATAAAACGAAAATAAGTGATTTACATAATGTACATATATAAAATATAGGCTCCCCGAAAGACTATCTCAGTTTTCTTTCAACACAAATAGTCTTTACATGGCGTCTATAGTTATTAATCCAAAACAAGATCAGACAGATCCAACAAGCAATCGAGGTTTGAAATATTCACATTTACCTATGCTATGGGTTATGTTTAGAATACGATGAAAAAATAGGAAGGAAGTGTTCGTTTGCTCAAAATGTACCCTTATCAAATATAAACGATACACTATGTGTATTATATCTACCTACATGTTACTGATAACTGATGAGAAACCAATATATCGAATAATGATTAATCATTACAATGTGAAGCACCTGCCCTATATAAATAAAATCTGTTTATTTCGAACCCAGAGATAAAACCTCGTTTCAACAATCTATTTCTGGCGTAATAAAATCAACAAGGCACCATCATATTGCAAAGTTCAAGAGTCAATTTCTCATTCTAGACGATAAAGGCATTAATATGCTAACTTAAAACACAAACAATAACAACACTTCTTAAATCTGTGTAAAGATTTATTACAGTTATAAATTATTTCATTATTGAACCACGCAAATGTTATTGCATTTCACAGAAATTATTATAATTTAAAAAAATATTGCAACATAAATTTACAAAATAAAGGAAAGATTCTATAAATACAGTATACATACTAACATGGCATAACAAATCGGCTTCGCATTAACACCAACTTTCTTTTTACATATAAAGGTCAAAAGGTACTCCTATCTCTCCTTATTCTAATATAGCATTTATCTTATTATTAGCAAATTAGAGTAAGAGTAGTAGCTAAATTTTTCAGAACAGAATTAAAAAAAAACTAATGAAACAACAGGTCACACAAAGAACTCAATAAGTAAACAGATTTAAGTATGATTAAATAAACCATCAATGAATCCATAAATCAGAATACCAGAAATATACCTAATTTTCATGTCCAAACTACAAATAAATAAATATATGTTGTAAAAACACCTTAAAAGTTTTATCAAAAATATATACTCACTCATCAGTCACTTTCTTTTTGGAAGATGAATGTTCACCGTCGTTCACCTTATTGGCCTCATATTGGGGAAAGTTTCCACAGGAAGGCTGGACAGCTCTCAATGGACTTGTGGTACGCAACTCTTCCCCTTTGATGGTGTTGTTGCTCTGACTGCCAAACTCTATGCCTATGGATGGTGTCCGCTGCAAAGGAGAAGTGCCGGTTGGGTATACCGGGCTACCAAAGACACTGGGACTGGCACTGGAATTAGCCGAGGAGATCAGTCGAGCAGTGCTACTACTGGATAGTGGCTCCACCATCATGCTTGTTTTATAGGGGCACGCCTGGTGCATAACAGACTGCTGGGCGGCATATTTGGAGGAGTCTGTACTTTGTGAACAAAAATTAATCGGCGCAGTTGAATGACAGGAATTAGTTTCGGTGTTCTCATCCTTATGAAAGGCATGATTGTTGTCGGAGCAAGAAGAGGAGGCAGTGGAATCTAGCGATGAGCTAGTGGCCGTGTCCTCGTTGCTATCATCATTATCTGATGAGTATGACTCATCGTCATGACTAACTTTTTGACAGTGAGGTAGCTGTTGAGTTGTTTGAGTTTGCGACACTCTCTGGAACGTTTTGGGGCATTCATAACAGTTCTGTTGTTGCTCATCAATTACCTTCTGCAATAATAAACAGATATTTTACACTTCCTGTAGAATTAAACCAAAGATGTTATATAATTAGAAGACTAGACGGATTACTTGTTTAAAAATCCGTTATTTTTTACAATTTAGTTTCGGTTTTCTAATTGGCAAAAAATAAAAGACGTTACCATTGGGAGCCTCAATAAAAGTTAGAAAAACATGTATATTTTATGTTTTCTTAAATATTTTTAAGCTTTCTTTAATTAAATATATCTAATTTAGTTATTTTAATGAAATAATTACAATATTTTTGAACACCTGCTACCAAACAGAGAAAAAAAGCGAAATAATATTAACTTTTTATTTTTAGATTGAGGCTCGAAATGGTGAAAATAAATTAATTACAAATAGTATTAATTTCATCAATAAACTGCATTATACACCATTTATTAAATAATTAGAACTATTTTCCCTCAAATATTTATGTAACTTTCATTATTCTTTGGCTATTTTTTTGTAAATCAACCTATTTCGAGAAATTTTTGTATGGCGGCCATCTAGAATACAAAGTACTTACTTCCAACAAAAGACGTTCTATAGTTACCTAATGAATACCTACAGAATATTATTTGTATATTTAAGTTTTTATTTACCCTTGAAGTTTTAATATTTCGTAAGTAAATAAAAAGTATTTAATCGTCGCTGTATTAATACATACAAACCACTGATTCTTGCCAACCATAAGCAAAGTCATTACAAAGCAGTGATAACAAATTATGCCTATCCATCTTATGCGTAAATCGCTTACTGCTCTATCTAGCCTCTGAAAAGTATAGTAGGTATAATTGAATGACATCTGTGGATTAAACTACGATCTAAGACCAAGCATGCAAAATGGCGATGCTCACTAAGTTTGAAAATTTTGCTTCAACATAGCAACATGAACTTTTCAAGAATATTTAAAAAATACCTATGCATATGACTATCGTGAAAAATTAAAATTTCAGGAAAATAAAATTATAATATGAATCACTAATATTGTCCTATAGTTTTTTAAAGCAATCCTAAACTTATTTGACTTTGAGCAGGTATAGGACATTTTTTTGTATTTTCTAGAGGCATAATTAAATTTATTTTATATAAAATTCTGTAGTGTTTAAAATCTTGTTGACTATTTGCAAAAAAATATCTGTCTACTATTTCAAATTTATTGATTAATTTCAATGTCAGACCCCATCGGTACATGGCAAATGATAAATGATTTATCTGTCATACATTCTACCTAATTTCATAAGTTTTTAAATAAACAAAATTTAAAATTACTATTTAAACTTTTAGAATTGTAGATCCATAGGTTCAATACAAATCAATGAACTTATTTTATTATTAAGAAATTCACTTATAAAACTTTTCATAAGGCTAATTATGACTTACTTTAATTAGTAAAGTGTTGATCTTAAAATAGATACCTAATCCTATTTGTAAAACTTAATGATCCATTCAAGGTTACAACTTTGCCATAGTGATAAAGAAAAAGTATACTAGTGCTTTAAATGAACCAAATAAATGAACTCAATTATTCATCAGAAAAAAAGCTAATTTTTATTATTGCATTTATTTACTAAAAATCAATTAGCAGAAAAACTTATCCAATAACCCATACAAGTCTCTTTTTTATACTTGCCAAACCTTTGGATCATATAATTATTTGACCATGAGGCACAATACCGAGACAGAACAGGAACGATAAAGAAAATAAGACAATTTCATACATCAAAATTCAACTGTTTAAATGCTAAGAGGTACTGATAATACCTACAAACTAATAAATCAATGACATTGACCAGTGTGTACATTTCAACTAATCAATGAATCAGAGTTGCGAGAGAATATAAAAGCAGATGTTAAATAAAATTGTCAAAAGAACCTATATATGTGATATATTTAAAAAGATTTAATAGGTACTAGACTATAGGCATTCTATGAGATAAGAAATATAAAAAATGAAGACGATAAACAAAGGATATGAAGAAAGCCATACCTAATCGTTCAAACAAAGCAAGATAAAATAATGAAATTTTTATATCAGCACAAACTACGAATAAGGTTGTGTACTTATGTAGAATATGTATGTATGTTCAAAACTTGCTATGGTAGGAAGATCCAAACTATTTATTTTCAACCAATAAAAAACATAAACCAAATGTTATAGATATTTAAAAACACGATTTTTTCAGTTGTTATATAGCGCTTTATGAAAGAATGTGGTTACATAATTGACTGGATACTTGTAATGTTCTGTAATCTGTAGGAAATTTGTCAAATCATTGATTTAGTGCAAATGCATAAATTAATAGATGGTTAGTAAACAAAATTTATAATATAATTCAAATGTACCTTTTCTGCTGCTATAGATGAACCAAACCAAAGTGTTTCAGTACCAATACGACCATCAACAATATCGGTGGAGTGGGCAGTGTTCTGTCCTATAGGAACAGCTTCATTTGGTGGAAGGGTGTTTGGTCTCGACATAAACTGAGGAGCTTGTTGCGTATAGGAAGAAACAGCACCGTATGGCAAAAAAGCTCTGTTGTCCATGGCACCACCCTGCCTGATAGTACTGTACCAATTGTGAAAGTTGGGATTGTGGATAATCGCTGGCTGGAAGCTATCCACTTCAGGTGGTGGTAATGGCACATATTGATCTTGGCACATAACTGGACACGACATTTGCTGACGATAGGGTGGAACTGCAGAATGTGATTTGCACTCTTGAGTGCTATAAAATGGATGGCCCGATTTGTTTTGTACCTTTTCGTTCTCACCAATAAACCTTGATTCTGATGCTGCCTGTAAGCAATCCTCACTTTTGTGACGTTTGAACATTCTGCATAAAAGATAATATGACGTAAAGTAATATAAATATAGGAGCCTACTAAATTAAGCATTTATGTAAATATGTGTATATACGATATGTTTTTTATATATTTATATCTCATTTTTATATCTCATATTTTTATCTCATATATTTATCTCATATTTATATCTCATGTATATGTACACCCCTGTACAATACAAACTGTCCACCTTATATTTAGAGGCGAAAATCAAATTTACTTAAGAATAAGTTTAATAACAGATCATATATGTACATTTTTGCAATAAACTCAGGTATTACACATGTTTTAAGATAACTTCCTATAAAAATCAATAATTTTAAAAAGCCTCTTAGTGGTGTACCTTTCATACCAAACAGGATGTAGTCGTGTACTTATTTAGGAATGGCTATTTAGGTACAATCCAGGAATTTCAACGTGTGTTTGTTTTCACTACCTCCAATACTAAACAAGCATCTTTACACTTATTAACTCGAATGAGCAATCATATTCTTCACTTTGAACTCATCATCAGTTAGTTTTGATTATTGCGTCATACCTTGTCTGATTAACACCCACAGATTTCAATTATACCTACCTATACATACCTGTACAACGTCTTTGTTAACACCCAATAGTACGATAGAGGTTGATTTACAAAAAAATAGCTAAAGAATAATGAAAATTACTCAAATATTTGAGGAAACCTAGATTTAATAAATGGTGTAGAATGCAGTTTATTGATGAAATAAATACTATTTATTTTCAACATTTCGAGCCTCAATCTAAAAATAAAAAGTTTATATTATTTCGATCTTTTTCTCTATTTGGTGTTCAAAAATATAATAATTATTTCATTAAAATAACTAAATATATTTAAAGAATGCTGTAAAATATTTATAAAAACATAAAATATACATGATTTTCTAACTTTTATTGAGGCTCCCAATGGTAACGTCTCTTATGTTTTGCCAATCAGAAAACAGAAACTAAATTGTAAACAATAACTGATTTTTAAACAAGTAATCCGTCTAGTCTAACTATGTAATGTCTTTGGTTTTATCCTAAAAGTACCCATTTCCAAATTGTGTATTACCCGGTATAGCCTCACAGCCCACAATTAATCCGGGATTGCTCTAGTCACGCAGGTCAAACACCAGTTGTTTCAATAACAAAGAAATTTAGTGACTCCGTTTTCCAACTGTTATCAGTTTGTACAGACTATTCTAATGCACTCGTTTTGATCTTTCTCGATGGTCAAATGAATGAATAATTAGAACTGTATTCCAGTGTTGTGTAAATTGACAAACTAACTAATTATTGTCACCTGTTTCAATGCTGTCTATTCCAGCAGGTTGTTTAGAAGAATCAAATGTGTAAGCGACATCTGAACTGATATCTAAAGCAGCAAGACTTTTATACTAAACAGTAGTGGTATGAAAATATTTAATCATTGGTTACTTCTAAAATTTGTACTCCTAGTGAAAAATCTTGCTAAGCTAACTAACGCAAGATATTTTTTTAAATAACTACTCACTAAACCTTATCAATCCAGACAGCAAACTTGTAGTTTTAGAAAGAAAATTTCTTATTAGTGAATGTCAATTAAATAAAAGTTACAAACTTGCTGCACTGGTAGAATCTTTGTTGGTGATTATTTTATCTACAAAATTTATTAAAAGTATAATAATCATTCTCAGAAATCAATAAAAAAGATCCTGCCATCTTCTATGGTATTTAGTAGATACTTAAAATGAAAAGCATTGATGTAGCTAATAATCTAAAAACTCAATAAAAATGTATTTTAGCATTATGAGTATTTTACTTAAATTGCTAATATGTAACAAGTCATGGTTGTTAATCAATTTTATTATATGTTAGCCATCTGGTACAGACACAAAGGTTTAGCTACAATTCTGTAAGATCATTATTGAAACAAGTTAGTACTTACTATTAGGTAATTTCTGTTTTGTAAGCCAAGCATGCAATGCAACCTTTGTTTTTTAACATCAAACAATATCAATAGTCACATAAAACTGCACATAGATATATCTGGCATGTGCATACCTAGCTGTTTAATAAGAATAAGAAATTACCTCCTTTGCTAAATAGTTTGGCAGCTGAAGTTAAAAAGTTTGAAAAGAGGTTTCCCAGCTTTGATGAGTTCTTCTTTTGAGAAGGGCTAGTCATTTTAAACACAAAATAATGTAGAATTAAATAAATCTAAAACAAAAAAGAAAAATATTGAAACTTTCCAGATCATGGATGAGGAAATATCTACTCATATCCCTGAAGTCACCATATTTTCTAACAAACTGAACTGCAAATGTCCAAAATAGACAATACTCATAATACCAACAAACTGTATACTAAAAAAATATCAGCTTCGAAAATCCAATCATCATGAAATCCTTATGGATCAGTATTTGTAGATAATCCATTTGTATATGCATGCCATGGAATTTTGATATTCCATTATACATTTACATCTATATATGGTAGATAATAGAAGAGCATAATTCCCAGGAATAAATTGGTTTGAAATTTGGCACATAGTTGGCTCAGAAAAAACTGAGGAGACCATCATTAGGTCCCACTAAGCATTCAATAGAACAAATCTATATTTTTGATACTTTTGGACAAAATGGAGATCTAGAATGAAAAGGGCATTAGAAAACTTGGATTAAAAACGTGGATAACTCATTTTTATGGTTGCTGGTTTAGGTTTATAACAGCTCACCACACTGGGCAGGTCCATAAGTAGAGCAAATACATAATGCAGCCAAACAAATAAATGGCTTTAACCCTTCATTTATGGCATTGGACCCCAATGGTTCTAAAACTATGAGCTATGGTGAGAATTTATAGTTATATGCTAAACAAGGTTTCGGAAAATTTCACACAACAATCTTTGTTCATGCAGCAACCTTTTGCCAAGGTCACTCCTGCCCACTCACAAATAACCTTAACACCAAAACATGATGGGTGACTGTTTTGTTTCCAAACAAATTCCACAAGTTTTTTTGGATCAATATTTTTTAATGGCATTTTCTCTATTGTTAAATGGCAAGGCACAATATTATCAAATTCATTTAAACATATTGATCCAGGAAAAACTTATGGGATTCAGTTGGAACCAAAATAGTTACCTATCTTTATTTGGTGTTACAGTTACTTTTGAGAGGGTTGTGTATACTTTGGGTTTTGGAAATTAATGAGATTAGTCCAGTAGCAAAAAAATTAATCAATAATGTTGGCTATCTATGGCCAACATTTAAATTCAAATGTTCAAATTTTAAAAAGTCTATGGTTATTTTAATAACTTCACTGTTCAGCTGTGCAATGTGTGATTTTATCAATATTTGATGTCAAACACAAATGACCAGTCCAAGTTTTAAGCAGTAATGCACTAAGTACAAACTGGTTGGTGGAGTCATCTTGTGCTTGTGGAGATGATGCACCAGCTTGATCTACAATATTTCGGTGGTACGCAGACATCAATACCCTGAACCTAACTCAGCACCTGATCTCACTGCTGGTACTCTTCCATGTAGTGTTGGTTGACCTTGAACTTCCAGAACACCATAAGCAATTGATATTCTTCAGGATTTGATTTCAGGAAATGCATAAGTTAGTCTACAAGAGCTATCTGATTGGACAGAGATCAGTAAGGCAACTGTTTGTGAGATCTTACAAATGATCTCAAGCTATGGAATGAGTAATCTTAGCAAACCAAATCAGGTGTCTTTTCTTTTAAGGAATGGATTCATTCTCCAATAAGCCATATGTGCAGGATTATACCAGTTTTATTTCCAAAGACAACTTCCAAATCCAAGAATTGGTATTGGTTGGGTGAAAATGAAGCATTTCTCAATCACCAGAATACCCTACAGAGTTAGCTAATGGAGAGACAATCATCAAATATATATGACACACTGGAGGGACACCTTTGGTGCTGCTTAAAATCACACCCAATCAAAATGGTCGATTTGCTTTGCCTCAAATCATGAGACACAACTCTTGTCTACCAAAGTCCTTACAGTCCTGACCTAAACCAGTTTGATTGGTTTTCATTCAGTTAGATGAA